>VZQC01001737.1:431140-474581 GCA_009823505.1 Rhizomys pruinosus | reverse complement strand
AAAAAAAAAAAAAAAAAAAAAAAAAAAAAAAGAAAAGAATCATGGCTATGATAGAAAGATATTTATTGAAGCTACCCATGGGGTGAACAAAAAAGCATCTTAATCATTTATGAATAAAAATTTATTTCATAAATGATAGTAACTCTACAATAGAGTGCTAGGCATCTTTTGGAAATTATAATGTAGAGTACTTTTCATGTATTAAGAAAAATACTCATGATAATTTAATAATTATTTAACTTAATAATATTTATATAATTAATATGTTCACTATGATGGATCACATGGTGAATCTTAATACCCAAAACAAAGACAGGAAGGATACTACAATACATTATTAGTGGTATTTCTTACTGATATAGTTCTGAGTAATTTTAATTTGCTATATTTTCTTTGTTTTGAAGTTCCTGTTAATGTGTATTATTTTGTCAATAAAACTAAATATGTTATAAATATGAGAACTTTTAAAACTAAAGTTTTTTAAAACTAAAGTTTTTTTGTTTTTGTCTTTTGGAGACAGGGTCTCCCTGTAGCCCCAGCTGTCCTGGAATTCACTCTGTACACCAGGCTGGCCTTGAACTCACAAAGATCCATCTGCCTCTGACTCCCAAGTGCTAGGATTAAAGGTGTGCACCACCACGCCCAGCTTAAAGTTGTTTTTTTTTTTTTAACTAGTGCTTTTTGTGCAAATTTTACTGAAAATAAATGTGAGTCCACATCAAAATAAAGGTTATAAATGAAGTTCAGAATTGTTTAAAGGTAAATCCTTTTGGTCACCTTTTTTGTTCTTTTGCATAACCCTACCAAGGTATAGTAACAATCCCTGGAGCCTGTAGACAATTTGTTACTGTCAGTTCATCATTTCAGTATTGTATTCATTCCCAGTCATGGCAGAAAAGAAATTCATCATTTTTTACTCTGTGTTTTCATTTAGGTCATTACTTTTGGTGACTGTGTCCAGTACCCACAATGTTTCAGTCCTTATCTGAAACTAGACATCCTCTGCAGCCAGAAGAACAGGAAGTAGGCATTGACCCCTTGTTGAGTTATTCAAATAAGTCTGGAGGTAAGTTTTGTATGCTGATGTGCTAGGAACTTAGCAGATGGGATCCATCCAGTTAACTCTTTTTTTGGGTGTCCATTTATTGGGTGTAATTCTCTCCATGAACCCAAGCAGAATTCCCAAGAATAATTCTTTTGATATGTATAGAGCAGTCTTGACATTACTGAATAATACAAAGTGTCACCTTTCAGTTGCAGGTTGCAGCATTAACCAAATGTGTAATACACTGTCATTCTTTTAGAAAAGTCATACTAGACTCCAACTTTAGGAGACACATGTTAGAAGTCAGTGTGCCCTTTAAAGTGTTGTGAGCTATTGATGTTGAGTTTGGAGGGATGTTTTCCCCCTTTGCTTTAAGATGAGCTCAATCCTAGGATAAAAGTTTTTTTTAGAGTTTCCAGTCTTTTCTTTGTTTAACTATTTGAAATTTGTGTTATACTCTTCTAGATGTATACATTGAAGTTATTAGAGACTATTGAAAGATATTCCAGTTCAGTACTTCTAAAATGTCTCAAATCAGAACTGTTTTTTCTCCATATTAATGATAGTCATAATTTTGGTTCTTTTGTGAGACATCTAGATGCTTATTCTTTTTTTTTTTTTCTTTCTTTCTTTTTTTGGTCTTTTTGAGACAGAGTCTCCTTTGGTCTCAGCTGGCCTGTAACTCACTATGTAGACAAGGCTGGCTTTGAACTCTGCCTCCCGAGTGCTGGAATTAAAGGTGTTTGCCACTATGCCCTGCTGTTATCCTTATTTTTAATAGTTTCTGAAGTGTTTAAAAGAGTTCATTGATTCAGTAATTACTTAAAATTTTTCACTCATGAAATACATGTATCAAGATTGTAAAACCTATTTAAAGATAAATTTGTCAAATAATTCAGATAATATTTCATACTTTAAATAATTTTTTTGCCTGTATATTGATGTTAAGGTCTACAATTATCTGACATTTTGAGAACTTAAAATAGTAACTGGCTCCCAAAGTGACTATTTCTTTAGAACAAGAACACTACTGTTTATTATATATTCATTATGTTTGTTTGATTTTTGAGTGTGTAATGCCTTTTGTGCCATGTTAATATCTTTAATATTTTTGTTTGAAATACCCAAATTCCTCCTACAAAGTAACATTTTGAATAAATTATTTTTATTTATAGATTTGTTTGTGATATAAGGACTCAATAAGATTGCTGCTTTAAATTTTGCTAATGTGAAAATTAATTCTGATCATTTCAGATACAGTATTTGAGTATCTTAGTTATAAGCCTGAAAGCTTTCCTAGTGGTGTTTTTCCTTAAATGTAATATCTGTAAGAAACTCTCATATTAAATAAGTTAGGTTACTCTGTGTGCACTTCTGTAAGAGCTTCAAAAATCATTATATATACATATATATTTGCATTGTAATAATAATTTTGACAATATTTTTCATATTAGTTCCTGTTTATATGCTTATTTGAGAAAAATATTTTCTGTTGTATTTTAAGTGCATACTTTTCTCTAGGCTATTTCATTAAATACTGAACATTTTTTAACTTGGTTAAGACGTTTTAAATTAATTTTATATTTTATTGTCTGAAGGAATGCATGGTTACCTTTATTGAAAAGGCTTTTCATTTATATCCTAGCCTAACATTTCTGTGACATACTAAGTTATTAGGACTGAATTGATGTTTAAAAGTGCCATTAATTCATTTACCCCAAATGTTCATTAACAATGTAAATGTATGCTGATGTTCTATGAGACAAGGAAGTGACTAATGACTCTTCCAACTAACAACACTTAAAATGAATAGAAACTTTAGATAGCTAATCTTGAAGTAATCAAGCCCCTCATTCAGCTTGGCATCTCTGTATGCTCCACAACAGCTGTCAACTGTTAAAAATATATACAAAACACACATACTCACAGGCACATGCAGAAAGATGGATATGTAAATATATGGTTCTTTAAAGCCATAAAGGTTAGTAACCATAGTGACTTATATGCATTCTATATGTAAATATTTTATATAAAGCATCTATTTGATCTTTGTAGATTACCTTTTTGCACAAAAATGTTTGTATTGCATTTTAATGGGGTTGTCATATTTATTTGCAGAATCATTACCTTTGTGATATGTTTGTTTATTTCAATTTGGGCCTTCCATGGAGTTTCTCGAAATATTTTGAAGCCTTTTACATATTTCTCCAATAACCTTTAGAGGATTTGTGGCTTCAACATGACTTCTTTTCTGAACAGATATGCATAGCACTTAGACGAATTGTTTTCCTGCATAGAACCATGTGGAATTAAAAACTATTCTGTTATACATTCCATTATTAAATAAATCTTTTATTTTCTCATCTGAATTTCTTGTAAAGCAGCATTACTAATACTAGATTTTGATAGTTCTTATCAAATTCACTAGAAAATAGAATCAACAAAAGAAAACTACCTATAATTGTTTTCTTTTCATGGGATACAATAAGAAATGGGAACTTATTCAATGGGTAAATAGGAGTAGAAAAAATAAACCACCCCTACATATAAAATTCAATAATTTTTATGTGAATTACATGTTTTAATCTCTTGAAATTCTTTTACAAACAGTAAACAACCTAGAAAATATTATGTATTTTCTGTGCTTATTAAGTTTGGTCACAAAGATCATCACCTTAAATTCCAAAGTCTTGGATCAGTGGATAGTTAATTGATTAGATACCTGTACCTCAGCTAAAATAAACACAAATCAGAAATACGTTGTGTTCTTGATAATTATTTGTTCATATTTTTTTATTGAAGTTTTCTATATTTCAAATAACATTTCTTAATCAAATTTAGGCCTTATTCCCCTTCCATGCCCCTCCTCATCAGAGCTCGTGCATTCTGCCATACATGTCTTTCATCTTTTTCTCAGTCTTTAAAAAAATTTTTTTTCGATGCTGACGTTTACCATTTTTGGCCTAAGTTTACTGTTTCAAGTCAGATCTTTGAATCAGTCTTTGTTGTTGTTGTTGTTATTGTTGTTGTTCCTTCTCATTTATGACTATATGGATGCCACAGATATACCAAAATTATGGCATCTGAAAATAAACTCTAAGTTAATTCCAAAACATGTTTAGGGTTTCCCATTTTGATAGTAGGATTATATGCAGATAAAGAAACAATGTTATTTCACTTTCCTACATTATATAGCAAGTTGATGAGTAACATCACTTTTACTAAGAAACAAAAAGATGAGGAATTATTCAGTTTGCCTTCTAAAGAGGGAATTGATGCTAGCATCCATAAATGAGGGACACCATATGTCCCTTTTGGGGGGGGGGGACTATATGACTTCACTTAGCATAATGGCTTCTAGTTCCATCCATTTACCTGCAAAGTTCATGATGTCATCTTTCTTGAAGCAATCTAAGTGTCCCTCAACCAATGAATGGACAAAGAAAATGTTTTACATCTACATATTGTCTTTTAATTATAAATGAAAAGTTATTTTACTTTGAAATGAAACTATCACAATATTAAGATTTAATGGCATTTTACTTGTTCAGTAATATTAATAGAATTAGTACTTATTTTGTTATGTTTCTAAATGGCCAGACTGTTCATCTCATAATGAAAGAACATTTTTCTCTATAAGATCTCCTCTTTGGGACTAACATTTTGTAACAAAAGCTCTAGCTTCCATTTTATGTTGCACAGCATTCACCTTGTGGTGGTTTGAATGAGTGTCCCCCATAGGCTTTAACTATTCAGACATTTTGTCTCCAGTTGGTGGCACTGTTCTTGGAGGTCTTAGAAGGTGTGGCTGTGCTGGAGGAAGTAAGTTATTGGGGGCAGGCTTAGTGAGTTTAACAAGCCTTGTGGTCTCCAGCCTCTCGCTCTCTCTGCTTCCTGTGCTCCTTGCGAGATGTGACCCTTGGCTTGCTGCTCCAGCCCCAGCCACCATGCTTCCCACCACAATGGACTCTGATTCCCTGGAACCATCAATCGTGACCTCAAATAAACTCTTCCTTTTATAAGTTCCCTTGCTCATGGTGGTTTTATCACAGCAACAGAAAAGTGACTAATACACACCTTCTTCACACCTCTTATTCTTAAGTAGGATGTTCTGTATGTTTGCATCTTTAATACCTGCTTCAAAATTTTCTGTTCTTAGGTACAAAATATTTTAAGTAATATATTTAGAGAATACAAAAAGTTCAAAGTCCTTTTAACTCTATTTTTGTCTTCTATATACTTACTTTTGTCCTGAATTTTCCTCCTTTCACTGTCTTAAAAGTTTTAGAACTACTTTTAGAATTAGGAGAGACTTTGCCTGGTTTTGGAATTAGAGCGATGCTGGCTGTATAGAAGGAATTTGTGGAGATTTCCCCTCTGTATCCTTCTGAACAGTTTGAGTAGTAACGGTTGTAAGACCTCTTTAAATGTCTTATAGAATTCTGCTGTGAAACCATCTGGGACTGGGCTTATTTTAGTTGGGAGGTTTTTTTTATTACATCTTCAATTTCCTCAAATATGATAGATTTGTTTAAATTGTAAATCTCTTCTTGGTTAAGCTTTGTTGGTTCCCAGGATTTCAGATATTCATCCATTTCTCTTAGGTTTTCAAATTTAGTAGATTATAGGTTTTTGAAGTATTCTCATATGATTGTCTGGATTTTTTCTTTATCTGCTGTGATGTTTCCCCTTTCATCATGAATGCTATCGATTTGGAGTTGCTCTTTTATTGGTTAACTGGGCTAGAGGTCTATTTTGTTTATCTTTTCAAAGAACCAGCTTTTGGATTCATTGATTTTTGTTTTCTTTTGTTTTGTTTTGTTTCTATTTCATTGATTTCTGCTCTGATTTTTGTTATTTCTTCCTGTCTGTTGGGTTTAGGGTTCATTTGTTGTCTCTCAAGTGTTTTTAGCTGCATCGTTAGATTGTTTATTTGTTCCCTGTTTTTTAATGTGGGCACTTAGGGCTATAAATTTCCCTCCTAGGACTGCTTTTGATGTTTCTCATAAGTTTTGTTGTGTTGTATTGTCTTTTTCGTTTAGTTCCATGAATGCCTTTATTTCGTTCTTTATTTCTTTCCTGACACATTCATTATTCAGGAGCATGTTGTTTATTCTCGATGTGTTGTCGTAGCTCGTAGGGCTTATCCTGCTGTTCATATTGAGCTTTAATGCACTGTGGTCTGATAGAATGCATGAAATAATTTCAGTCCTTTTGTATTTGTTGAGATTTCTTTTGTGTCCCAGTATGCGATCGATTTTAGAGAATATTCCTTGGGGGCTGAGTAGAAAGTATATTCTCTGGCATTTGGGTAGACTATTCTGTGAGGTCCATTTGGTATATTGTATTGTTCCATTCCAACGTCTCTCCATTTATTTTTTTGTCCAGTTGACCTATCCAAGGGACTCAGTGGGGTATTGAGTTCCCCACCCCACCCCCCCATTAGTGTGCTGGGATTAATCTGTGTCTTGAGTCCTGAAGGATTGTGTTTATAAAGTTCAAAACTATAGACCCATCTCATTAATGAATACAGATGCAAAAATCTCAACAAAATACTTGCAAATGGTATACAGACCCACATCAAAAAGATCATCCATCATGATCAAGTTGGCTTCATACCAAAGATGTAGGGATGTTTCAGCATACATAAAAAAATAAATATCATAAAACACATAAATGGATTGAGAGACAAAAACCACATGATCATCTCAATTGATGCAGAAACAGCTTTGGATAAAATCCAGCATCCCTTCACGCTTAAAGTCCTAGAGGGAATTGGACCGGAGGGAACATTCATAAACATAATCAAAACCATATACGACAAACCCACTGCCAACATCATCCTAAATGGAGAAAAATTAAAAGCATTCCTCTTAAACGCTGGAACCCGGCAAGGCTGACCCCTATCACCACTTCTCTTCAATATAATGCTTGAAATGCTTGCTAGGGCAGTAAGGCAAGAAAGGGAAATTAAAGGAGTACTAATCTGTAAAGAGGAAGAAAACTATCCCTTCTTATAGATGATATGATAGTTTAAGGGTTGTGAAAAACTCCCAGAAAACTCCTAGAAATGATTAAAAGTTTCAGTAAAGTGCCGGAATGCAAAATAAATATAGCAAAATCAATATCCTTTCTTTATAGCAACAATAAGCAACTGGAGAATGAATATAAGGAGACCTTCCCAATCACAATAGCCTCAAAAAAAAAAAAAAAAAAAAAACAACGCAAAAAAACCTGGGAATAAACCTAACCAAAGACACCAAAGACTTCTACAACAAAAGTTTTAAAACCCTGATTGAAGATGACATAAAAAATGGAACAAACTCTCATGCTCGTGGATTGGAAAAATAAATATAGTAAAAATGTCCATTCGACCCAAATTAATATACAGATTAAATGCAATCCCAATCAAAATCCCCATGGAGTATCTTCAGAGACTTGGAAAAAAAAATCCTTAAATTCATATGGAAAAACAAAAAAAGCCAAATAGGTAAAGCAACCCTGAATGAAAAGGGCAATACAGGGGGATTACTTTACTAGACTTCAAGCTATATTACAGGGCTGTAGTCATAAAGACAGCCTGGTAATGGCACAAAAACAGACCTGTAGACCAAAGGAACAAAATTGAAGGTCCAAACTTGAGCTCATGTAATTTCAGCCACCTCATATTCAACAAAGGAGCCAAAAATGCTCAATGGAGGAAAGATAGCATCTTCAGCAAATGGTATTGGTAAAACTGGATCACCATTTGTAGAAGAAAATTAAACCCCTACATTTCATCGTGTACAAAAATAAACTCCAAGTGGATCAAAAGTTCCCAACCTGAAACCTGAAACCCTGAAGGTGATAGAAGAAAAAGTTGGCAGCAACCTAAAAGATATAGGCATAGGAAAAGACTTTCTAAATCAAACAGCAGCCCCACAAGAAATAAGCTCAACAACTGACAAATAGGACCTCATCAAACTCAAAAGCTTCTGTACAGCAAAAGAAACAATCACGGAAATGAAGAGAAAACCCACAGAGTAGGAGAAAACCTTCACCAGTGATTCATCTGACAGAGCATTAACATCCAGAATATAGGATACTACTTAAAAAACAAAGAAGTAAGAAAATAAATGACCTACTCAAAAAGATGGAATAGGGCTGAAGAGATGGCCTAGTGGTTAAGAGCGCCCATGGTGTTCAGAAGGCAGGAGATCACTGTTTTGATTTTGTTTGCTTGTTTGTCTTTTCTCTGTGTGGCTCTTTTTTTCTTTTTCTTTTTCTTTTTCTTATTCTTCTTTTTCTTTTTCTTCTTCTTTTCCTTTTTCTTTTTCTTTTTCTTTAAAATAAGATCTCACTATGTAGCTTTGGCTGGTCTCTAGTTCCTAGAGATAAACCTGCCTTTGAGTCCAGTGTGTGGAGATTAAAGGCATATGACACCAAGGCCAGCTCATTTGTTTCTTATCACGCCAAGAAAGTCCTCTAGGCTACATACATGGTATTAGCTCATTCTTAGAAAAACATTTGTTGATGAATTGGTATCTGGGGAAAGAATATTGAACAAGTAGAATGTTTTATGTCACAAAATTTGGATTTATTTATTTATTTATTTATTTATTTATTTATTTATTTATTTATTTATCTGTGTGTATTTTCTGCATCTGTGTTGTGTAGTCCTCTTGGAGGAAAGCAGAGGGGGTTGGATCCTCTGGAACTATAGTTAGGGATGGTTGTTAGCTGTCATGTGGATGCTGGGTTTTGAACCTGGGTCTTCTACAAGAATAGCTAGTGCTCTTAACCACTGAGCCATCTCTCCACCCCCTGATTATTTAAAAAATTTTTTTTTAATTTTTATTTATGTATATTAGTCTATTGTCTACTTGCATGTAAGTATATCCCCATTTAGCAGAGGTTATCCAAGGGCCTCTTGGTAGCCCTGGAACTGGAGTCAAGGATGGTCGTTAGCTGCCATATGGGTGGTGGGAACTGAATACTGGTGCTCTGCAGGAACAGCCAGTGCTCTTAACTGCTGTGGCATCCCTCCAACCCTTGATGACTTCAAACTGTGTTTTGATCATATTCAGACACCCCATTTCCTCCCTGTAGTTCTTCCCAGAGCCATTCTCCATTTCCCATCCCTTCTCAACTTCGAGTCTCTTCTTTTTTAAAAATATAACCCTCCAAGATAAATATGTGCTGGCTATATACTTATAGGCTTGGTGCCATCAGCTGGAGTTTGAAGCACCTACCACGAGCTTCCCAGAAGCCATCTAATACCAATAGCTGCTGAGCTATTGGAGGGGGCTCATGAGATCTCTCCCCCTCTCCTCTATGCTAGAATGTCCTGCTTGATCTAGTGTCTGTCTTGTGCACTGAAAACATTACAGTGAATGAGGTAACCCAGACACAGAAAGACAAGCATTGAATGTTTTCATTCATGTGTGGATCTTAGCATCAGATCATTAGATTTGTGTGTTGAATTTGTAGAACCTGTAGAATTCAGGAAACTAGAAAAGGACCACTTTTCTAGTGAGGAGAGGGAAGAAAAATCTCGAGGGGCATTAACAAACATCACAGGTGATAGGAAGGACAAAGGGGAATAACAGGGAGGGAGGTTTAGGTGAGGAAACAGCTAATACTAAGGATGTTTGAGAAAGCCATTTGGAAACTTATTGTTTGTAAAGCTTCCTGAATATATGTATGTATGTGTGTATGCATAAATGTCAATAGTCATATAAAAGTTTAGTTGTAGCTACTCTACACAAGGGAATGCTTCTCCCAGAAGCCATTGGTTGCGAAATAAAAAACCCACTGCCAGCTGGGTGACCTGTCTTCTAGGTCAGTACTCAGGAGACCCCAAAACATCACAGACTATTGCCACTGGTCTTGGTTGCTCACCACAATTCACATTTTAGCTTTAGGAAAAGAGTAAAACATTGATAAATTAGCACAGAAATAAGGGTCAAAGAATCCCAAAAATTAAAGCAGGATGATTTTTGACAAGCAGATCGACAAATAGATTGTTAGGGAAGGCTTCTGAGATGGTGGGCTTTTGGCTACATGAATAACAGACAAGAAGTATTCAGGTGTGCAAAGCTGGTATCTCTGAGAGGTGTGACACATATGGAAACAAAAGAGTTCATACAAAGCAAGTCCCTAGGATAGGAATAAGCTCATCATAGTCAAGGACCTGAAGGAAGCTTACTGTAGCAAGTGGCAGCAATGTTGAGTCTCAGGGGAATGACACCCAGTGGGCTATGTTTTGAGGCCACTGTAAACCTGGCAAGGAGCATAGATTTTGTTCTCAATACTGAGAATTTTTAGTATTTACTTTACATATTGCTATCCCCATGGACCAATAAGTTCTTCTCAGGTCATATTGTCCTTAGAACTTGAGGGTGGGTACTTAATAAGTGATGTTTGCCTTAGAGTATTGTAATATTTTAAAAATTTGTTTTCATGTTGCAGTCTTCTATATGAATGTGCTTGTTTTCTCAATGCTTTAACAATTTAATTTGGAAAATTTAATGGGGAAAACAGTTTTTGCTTAGAGATAAAAGGAGAGTATGGAATTTCTTATTTATCTGGTTTGTTTTCTTCTGTGTGGTTCACTTTATGCCTTGCTATCAATATTAAAAGAGTACCAGCCAGGCTGGAGAGATGGCCTAGCAGTTAAGAGCGCTCTTGCAGAAGACCCAGGTTCGATCCCCAGCACCCACATGGTAGCCGAGAACCATCTGAAACTCCAATTCCAGGAGAACTCCAGTTCCAGGGGAATCCGACACCCTCTTCTGACCTCCGCGGCATTGCACGACACGGGTGCACAGACTTGCATGCAGACAGTACATTCATACACATACAGAAATAAATAAAAATAAAAAAAATTTTTAAAAAATTTTAAAAAATTAATGAAATAAAAAAAATAAATAAAAGAGTATCAGCCTAGCAAGCTCTTTTCTGTGGTCCCTTTGGTTCATATGACTATCCATGCATGTGCCTGTGAACTTGTACACATGCAGGTTTCATTTGAGGCCAGAGGGCCTGCATTCGCTATTTTCTTTCTGCTGATGTAATGGAGAATTTGTTCCTCTAGGACATATTAGAACAATGTGTTTAATGCTCTTTGATTTAATTTGCTAGTATCACAATTAATACAGTTAGGGTCACTTGAAATGAAACTGTTAACAAATTGACTAATTTACTTTAACAATGTCAATGTGTTCTCACAATTACATTTGCTTTAATTAGTGTACAAGCTATTATTTAATAGCATATTTCACATAGAAAAATGTAATAATGAAGTCTTATCTTGGTATATAGAGGCAAGAAACTTTTAATGGTCCAAGTGATTTATTTTTTTTGTGGGGGGAGCTTCTATTTATAAAGCAATGGAAGAGAAGAAGTAGGAAGACAAAAAGCAAAGCTTGCAAGAATGGAAGCAAAACATCCTTTGGGTGTTTTTCTTGATACTGTTCAGTACATGATTTTTTTATCATTATGTCAGTAGTACTAAAAATTGTAGTGATTGTCAGGAAAGAGGACATTTGTTCTGAACAGCTTTAGTAGTGTTCAGTTTTGTATTGACTTAATGTTGCAATAATATTTTCAATTTATGGATATAGTAAACTCCTAATTAGTTACCTCAGTAGAGGAGAATATAGTGTTTGCACAGTATAAAAAAGGTAAAATTCTCTAGAGGATTTCTGTTTTACATATTAATTTAGGTATTTCTCATGTAGGAATTCACTTCTGAGTTCTGAGAAAGTTTTTTAGAAAGAAATATGGAGGAGTTTCTGATCCTGATTCTTTTTAAAAAAAATCCTTATTTTTATTTGTGTTTGTGTGAGTGTATGCTACGGAAGGCCGGAAGAGGGCATGGATGCCTGCAGCTGGGGATTGCAGAGGGCTTTCAGATGGTTGTAAGCACCACAGCTCAATGCCTGGACCTGAACTCAGGTTCTCTGCAAGACCAACAACTGCTTTTACCGCTACCTGCTACCTCATCTTTCTAGGCCCTCTGGTGATCTCACCTGATGGTGTGTTGTGATCAGAAGGGATAAAGGGCTGCATTTCTTACTTTCTGTATGGAAAGTACGCAGGAGGCATCTGCAGTGCAACACATATTAAGGCCATACTGTAATTAAAACGAACAATGGCAAAAACTTAATTCAAACAAAATTTGGATTGACATCAAATATATAGCAATGGTATTTACATTACTAAAAAAAAAAAACAAAAACCAGCAACCCCCACCCTTCCTTCAGTTGCCTGCCCCAGTGGTTTTTCTTTTATACTTTTATAATAAAACTTTCCTAAAGTTTCCTTTTGAAAAAAATAAAATAAAACAGCCCCACTCTTATCATCCATTTTAATGTATATTTATATTGAATTTTTATGCATTTCATACAAAATATCTTAATCGTCTTCCCCACCCACCTCCTCCATGCCCCCCACCCCACTAGATTTCATGCATTCAGTCATATATGTTAAGGCCTATGAAGTCCAGTTTGTTTACCCAGATGTCCCTCAGTACAATTTTATCCACTAGGGTATGTGTTAGACCATTATCAACAAATAGAGATTGCAAAACACAGCATGTAAGTTCCAACTTAGTAATGGATCAGCACTGATGTATGGAATGCCACAAGTGTATCATAGTAATGCAAGGCATTAACAGGAGAGAGAGAGAAGGGGAGGAAAGGAGAGAATGAATTGGGGGGCTATCTGAATTCTCTGTTTGACATGTTATGTCCCATTTTCTTCTCTCCTCCCCCTCCCCCTCCCTCTCCCTCTCCCCTCCCTCTCCCCCTCCTCCCCCCTTTTTTTTTGAGACAGAGTCTTCCTTTAGTCCTAGCTGGCCTGGAACTCAGAGATCCGCCTGCCTCTGCCTCCCGAGTTCTGGGATTAAAGTTGTGCACCACAGCACCTGGCTGCCTCATTTTCTATTAACTTAAACTCTAGGATTCTTTTTCAATTGATTCTTAAATTTTCAGGTGGCAGTGTAATTTCACCCTTGTTCTCCATGGTAATGTAATATAAAAGCAATTCTCTTGAAATACTCAAAATTAGAAATTGTTGAAATGACAAAATATTTTAGGTACATTAAATTTAATGCTTACGTATCTCTCAACTAGTTTTAGACTATGTAGTTAATAATACGTTTCAGTAATTCATTGAAAACAGGCCAAGCCCATTAATAGACTAAGGATATCCTTTGGCTTAGTGGTATTAGTAGCTCAATTTTTTAAGAGTAATGAACATTTTTTTTTATATAAACCGTCCTTAAATTTAAAATGGAGGTATTTTAGTAGTAGTTTTTATATTAATTCCCACATATTGTCCATCTTTCCCTCAATCAAGCTCAGTTGCTCTACGCACACCTCCCACTATAATATTGAAGAGTTGTAGCAAAACGGATACTTCCCTTTATTTTTAAGATACAAACTTTATTCCTTCAGTCTTGACTGAAGTTAATTGTGGATTTTCTTTTTCTTAACCTAGTTAGACAATTTTCTTCAGTCAGTAGTATTGAAAAAAAAAAAACACACTTTTGAGGACATACTAGTCACTTTTCTGTTGCTGTGATAAAACTATCATGACCAGGGCTGGAGAGATGGCTCAGCAGTTAAGAGCGCCGACTGCTCTTGCAGAGGACCCAGGTTTGATTCCCAGCACCCACATGGCAGCTAAGAACCGCCTTTAACTCCAGTTCTAGGGGAATCTGACGCCCTCTTCTGACCTCCGAGTCATTGCAGTACATGGGTGTGCCAACCTACATGCAGACAAGTATGCTCATAAACATAAAAATAATAAATAAATAAATAAATAAATAAATAAATAAATAAATAAATAAATAGAAAGTCATGGTTTAAAAAAAAAACTATCATGACCAAGGGAACTTATAAGAGTTTAAGCTCCCGGGGCTGGAGAGATAGCCTAGTGGTTAAGAGCACCGACTGCTCTTGCAGAGGACTCGGGTTTGATCCCCAGCACCCACATGGCAGCTGAGAAACGTCTGTAGCTCCAATTCCAGGAGAACTCCAGTTCCAGGGGACTCCGACGCCCTCTTCTGACCTCTGCAGCATTGCAGGACACGGATGCACAAACCTACATGCGGACAGTACATTCATACACATACAAAATAAATAAATAAGCCGGGCGTGGTCCCAGCCCACCTGCCTGTTAGTTTCTCTGTGTTTGTCCCAGACTGTTGCTCCCAGCCCACCTGCCTGTTAGTTTCTCTGTGTTTGTCCCAGACTGTTGCTCCCAGCCCACCTGCCTGTTAGTTTCTCTGTGTTTGTCCCAGACCGTTGCTCCCAGCCCACCTNAAAAAAAAAAAAAAAAAAAAAAAAAAAAAAAAAAAAAAAAAAAAGAAAGAAAGAAAGAAAGAAAGAAAGAAAGAAAGAAAGAAAGAAAGAAAGAAAGAAAAAAAAGGTCAGAGTTTGAGCTTAATTCCAGGGAATTAGAGTCCGTCATGGCAGGGAGGCATGGTTCCAGGAGCTGGAAGCCTAGTGGGCACAGGAAGCAGAGAGAGCAACCAGAGTCTGGCAAGTCTTTTTGAACTCTCTAAGCTTGTCACCAGTGACTTCCTCCAGAATGGCCACACCTTCTAAGACCTCCCAGAATAGCACCACCAGCTGGGGACAAAATGTCTGAATACTTGAAGCCTGTCTGGGACATTCTCATTCAAACCACCGCAGCAGATAAAAATTTTGATTATTTCATAGTCATACTGTTTAAGTGAAATATTTAATAATCATTTTGTTTAATAAATGCATATTATATTGAGCAAAATGTTCAATAGGCCATATTTTTGTTTTAGTTAAGTGATATAATGTAGCTGTCGGGTATAACATTTAATTAACTGTGAAAATTGACATCCCATGTAAATTAATAACATTAAAATAAAATATAGTGAGTATTTTATATATTTCTATAATTCTTTTATTGATTGGGGAATGATATAATTTGATAAATATCAGCAATATTAATACTGTACAGTGATAAGTGATCCAAGGCAATAATGCACAATTCATTTGCAAATACACCAGTAAAACTTACTTTTACACAGAATTTATTTGAGCCACTTGGTATTATTGGCAAGGCAAATCAAAGGGGACGTGTTCATTGTATTCATTTATTCATTTTGTAGGGTTAAATTTATGAAAGGAATTAGAATTAAAGGGCTAAAGTGTGCCAGAAACTTTGGGGGAGCACAAAAACACAGAGTGTATGCAAAGATTCTTAAGGAATGATTTCAGTGGCATTCAATAGAACTGATTTGTTCAAAATTGCAATTCCTATATATGATCTGATTTTAGGGGTGCTTGTATATTATACAGTTCTTTACAAGCCTGAGAGGTACTGTCTTATGATCAGGGGGATATCATGAGTTCCAATGCCTATTTATGGGAATGTGGTGAAAATTCGAAGAAGCACTTACAGCTGGGTGAATGGTTGCCATTTAAAAACTTGCCCATGTGCACACTCACACACATATTAGTTGTATATTTATGTACAATCTGGCCTTTTAACAAAGAAAAATAAGGCTATGTTTGGGCTGCCACTGGTAGAAACAAAACAGCTGAGATTTTAATGAACACCATACTGAGGGCATGTAGGACATAAGGCAAATTAAGCAGGTTACAAACTGCACATCTTCTGTTTAGATACAGGATCTCCCCAATCCTGACAATTAGTTGCACTGACAAAGCAAGCAGACAGACAGAAACAGAAGGAGATCATTTGTATCAATTTGAGTAACATACTAGTAATGAAACAAAATAGCCACATGGAATATTCTTTCACTTTGAAGTTGTTCTTTTTCCATGTTTTCACCAAAAAGAAATAGACAAGGTTAAATAAAATCTTACCTTTTTTATTTGTTTAGAAGGAACAATGTGTTTTTTGCTTTTTTTTTTTTTTTTAGGAAAAGATTTCCTGGACATTCAAGAAGTTTGAATGTCCAGGAAATCTGACAGCTTTGTTTAAACACCAAATAAGAGCTTCCTTTCATGAAAATCCTTTTCAAAGTATAGCAGTTCAGCTGTGAAAACCTGAATACATTAATGATGACAAAGAAGCTCCAGAATGAGCCAACATTTGTTTTTGGTTTTTTAAAGTAACATTTAATGATAAACTGCATACACAAATGTTAGAGGGTTATTTCAATTTTCCCTATCTTTTTTTTTTTTTTGCTAATAACTGTCTTTATGTTTACTTTATTAGTTTTAATACCATATTACTTATCACTTCACTTTTTAGCAGGTATAAGATTTTTATATGCTTTAAAGATACCTAAATCAGGGAACATTTAAATATTTAGTGCATGTGATTAAATACCAAAATGTATTAATCATGTTTAGGCTTTGGAGAATTTCCATAGAAAGAAAACCTGCCTAGCTCTTACTTAGTAGTGCTCTGAAAGCATATACTTCATGATCACTTACTTTGTATCTTAAGTCATAAAAAATTCTCAAAAAATTATTGAAATATTTTAATGTTCCACTTTTTAAAAGGGTGTCAGTTTTGCACTTTGCATAGCCATTAGCATTAATATTTACATTATTAATTTTTAAACTGTTCTTCAAGAAAGTTCTGTTGCTCTGTGTGTGTGTGTGTGTGTGTGTGTGTGTGTGTGTTTATGGGTGTGTTCCTATGTATGCACAGGTGCATCCACCCATGAACATGTATGTTCAGGCCAGAAGACATTGGATTTCTTCTTTTGCCACTTTTTGCCTTACTCCCTTGAAACAGCATCTGTCATTGAACCTGACACTTCTGTTTCTGCTAGTCTGGCTGACCTTTGAGCTCCAGGATCTATCTTTTTCAACCTCCATGATACAGGTACATGGTGCCTTGTCTAGATTTTTACACGGGTGCTGTGGATTCGTGCTCTGGTCTTTGTGCTTGCTCCTACCTACTGATGCCTCCTACCTAAAGAACCATCAATTCTTCCTGAGTTTTTGTTTTTTTTTTAAATTTCACATGTGTAGTCTGTATTGCTTCATAAAAAATTGAGGTATAATTTGTGGCATTATTTCAAAAGTATTTTTTACTCTGTATTCTAAGAAGGTAAGGAAAATTTAATTCTGTTTATAACATTCTGTTAAACAAGACCATGGCAATTTGAATATTTTTTTCTAAATGTTCCTTGAAGTACACCTTGATGTATTTTATGTTATCAGTTATGTTTTCCAAATGGTTTTATATGATCTCAATGACTAAGTCAACTGTACTGGGCAATATGTGTTTGACATGTACCAAAATATTATTTTATGTTATTTGTACATAGTGCATCTTGATTATTTTGGTTGTTTTGGAATATGTGTCTAAACTCAGTAAAATATAATAATAAGACTTTACTATGATTCATGGCAAAGTCAGTAAGTTAGGTCTCTCACTATTTGCTGAATTCACATCTACAATGTGGATATGTACTGAATGAAGTGTGGATGACTGACTCATGGTCTGATCTTCTAGCAGGCTGTCTATCAGTAAATTTCATGACAGTGCCAGAAAAAACAAAGCTGTGAACACAAACTGTAGTTTCATATGCCTCACTTTCATTATTGGCACCTGTCACATCTGTCATATTTTGTTGGAAATGTCAAATAAGAACCTTAGAGAGAGTCAGGAGGTTATAAAAGTTAGCCGGGCATGGTGGTGCACGCCTTTAATCCTAGCACTTGGGAGGCAGAGGCAGGTGGATCTTTGTGAGTTCAAAGCCAGCCTGGTCTACAGAGTGAGTTCCAGGACAGCTGGGGCTACAGGGAGACCCTGTCTCAAAAAAAACAAAATAATAAAGTGAAAGTGCATTTTTGTGTAATAGCAGTGAATAATATAATAATTTTATTCCTGAATTTTCCAAGTATGGTAGTAGTAAAAAGAATTTTAATTGAAATGAATGCATTTAGGAATTTATCAACAAATTATTTAGAGGAACTGTACTGATAAATACAAAACATTTTGTCACAAATTATGAAAAACATGAATAACTGTAGCAACATAATTCTCCTGGTTTAGAACCAGTATTGTTTTGATACTACTACCTAGTGATAGAAGGAGTTAGATGGTGTGACATTGTGATAGAATACCTGGGCAGTCCAGTAACCCGTGATGAGATTAAATTAGTTATAGAAAATTCTTCATCAAGCTGACAGCCTGGCAGGCTAACACTTGGAGGTGCACAGGTTCTAATATTGTGTTTGCATGCTTCTGACAGACTGGAATGTTATATAAATCACAAAATTAAGTTTTTAATTCATCAAAATTCTCAGCAGGTCAATTTAGTACTCTAAGCATGCTGCATTTACCAGCATTTTACTCAAATAAAGCCTTCATTAATAGTAACAATCAACTGTTATATTAAAATTATTCTCAAAAGGTATATGGTTTCAAATCTCTTCCCTTAAGTTTACTAAAAGGAATATACAGATAGTGAGGATTTTAAGTTTAGAACTATTCAAAGTTTGAAAAGTTTTATTAGAATAACATAAGAATCATTTCCTATTGGTGAACAAGTCTTATTTCTTCAAAAAGTGAATTGTATAAGCTTTGCAGAAATCCCTTAATGGAATAGTTGTATAATGTAGAAATCTGTTATTGAAATTCTTGTAGATAACTATGCTTTTAATATTGTTCAATGATCTTTAGCAATAGACCCATACACATGGTCTGAAAGCCAAACCAAAGTACTGTAGGATGTAGGTATAAAACAGTAAACCCAAAACATGTCCTGGCATGTGTACACCCATGTTTAAAAAAATTTTCTTAGTTGTAAAGTACAAACTTGAAATGGGACCCTAAAGCAGGATGTAAAAACTTGGTTGTAGAAATTAGCCCAATTCTTAAGTTGGCTGCTAAATTGACTTTTTTTTTTCATACATAGAAATGTGTATAATAAACAGCTTTGAAGTACTAATTTTATTTTACTAAATTTTATTTTAAATGCTACATTTTTACTTCAAAAATGTGCTTTGAATTCTTACTCTTTGTTTCACTGAATGTTTTAAATGCCTATCAGAATTCTGCTGTATAGAGTAGTTTTTGAGTATATTTGCACTAAAAACTTGTCTTTAAATAAAAAAAAAAAAAAGAAAATTCTTCATCAAAGAAAAGCCCAGGACTACATGACTTTATTGCTGATCTCTCCAAACATTTAAGAAAGTAATATTTTGGACTGGAGACATACCTCAGGGGTTAGAGGACTGGGTGCTCTTGCAGAGGACCTGGGTTTGAGTCCCAGCACTCACATGGCAGTTAACAACCATGCCCAACTCTAGTTCCAGGGTATCTGACACCATCTTCTGACCTCTACAGGCACTGTAGAGCATGGGTTCACCTACCTACATGCAGGCAATACACTCATACACATAAAAATAAGAAAGAAACTAATATTAAACTCTTAATTTGTTCTAAAAATGTACAAGAGAAGTAAATTTCTCCATACTTTATGAAGCTGCTATTTTTCTGATATCAAAACCACATAAGATCAAAACAAAAAAGAAAATGAAAGCATTCTTTCTGGAGAAAACAATTGCCTTCATTTGTTCATATATCTTCCTTTCTAACAGTAGTGCTTTGTAATTTTCAGTATGTGCCTTTACGTGGTTAAAATTCATTTCCTGCCTTGATGACTGGAGAAGATGGCTTAGAGATAAGAACCCTTGCTGCTCTTGCAGAGGACCTGAGTTCAGTATAATAAACCAGCACTTAGGCAGCAGCTCATAACCACCCGTATCTCCAGTTCAGGGCATCCTGTGACTTCTTTTGGCCTCTTTGGGCATCTCCACTCATGTGCTCAGACTCCCGCACAGACATACACACACAATATAAAGAATAACAATAAAATTTTAAGCCTAAAAAATTCATTTCTAATATTTAACTCTTTTTAATGCTGTTATCTCCAATGATAATAGGTACAAAATATCCTCATCCAAATACTAGAAAACAATACAACAATGTATTAAAAATATTATTCAGTATGATGGAGTGTGGTTCCAGAGATACAGGGATATGGAGATAAATGTATTTGATACATGGAGTGAAGGACAAAATCTTTAAGAGTTTTTCAATAGATCCTATAAAAGGGTTTGATAAAATATAGCATCCTTTCATGAGGAAAATGTTGAACAAATGAGGTATAGAAGCAAAAAAATAATCCTACTCTAATAAAGGCCAAGTGTAATAAACCAATAGCTAACATTATACAAGATAAGGAAAACCTGAAAACTTTCTAAGACCTAACAGGACAGAGGCCGCATGTACTTAGGATAACTATGAAAGTGTCCTAGCACATAATCATGAAATTACTTAAAATACTATGAGATTTGTGTGTGTCGGGGGTTATTTTTATACTAGATTTATATGGTTCTCAGCTATGTACTTTGTAGGTGACAAGGTAGCATCACAATGTCAGAAGGTTGACATGCGAGCAAGGGAGGGGTGCATTTTACTATTTTAATTAATCATTGAAAGACTTAGCCAGACAAATTGGGCAGAGAAAGCAACTTATTTTGTACCATTTCTGTCTCTCAAACTAGAAAAGAGGAAGCCAGATTTTCCTTATTTGCAGACAGCATGGTCTTGTATATAGAAAACACCAGAGACTCTTCAGAAAACTATAAACTAAACGATGAATGCAGCAAAGTTACAAGTTACAGAGTCAGCATATAAAAGCTTGTAGATGTAAATAGACTAGTAGCTACTCTTCTGAATTTAAGATTAAGGAAACAATTGGACTTAAGTAGCTGCATATACAAAATGAATCTAGGAACAAATGAAAATAAAGAGAAATGGTACCCTAAGATTGTGTTCTGACCTCCGGGGGCACCCACACTCACTGATAAACATACACGTGCACACACACACACACACAAACACACACTGTGTAGACCAATGGAAAAGAACAGAGGTTAGAATAGCACATATACCTACAATCACATATTTCCAACTAAGATGCAAAGAGTATGCACTGAAACAATAACAATCTATAATAAACTGTTCCAGAACAGATATCCAAAAAAGAACTAGACCCCTATCTCTAAGAAGTTACAAAAATCAATTCAAATGATTTGAAGATTTGAGACTCTTAAAGTGTTGGAAAAAACTCAAGAAAAATAATGTCAATAAATTGGATTGGACAAGAATTATTTGCTTAAGATCTAGGAAGTACATGAAATGTAATAGACATCAGGGTTGTGTCAAATGTGAAAAATTGCCTTTTCAGCAGAGGAAATATTCAACAGTTTATAAAGACATGTTATAGAATTGAGAGAGAATAATTTCAATGTATTTGAGAGAGAATATTTTGACACAGGGTTTATGTCCATAATGTATAATAAACATAAAATCCTCGATAGCAAAAACAAATTAAAAAAGAAGCAAATAAATCTAAACCAAAAAGAGATTTAAAGTGAATTAGATTTAGTAAACATTTTTCAAAAGAATTCAAATGGCTCACAAGGATATAGAAAAATGCTCAACATCATCAGTCATCAAGGAGTGCAAATCCACACCACAGTAAGGTGTGTAACCTCATGCAAATTACTTCTGTAAAAAATCAGTCATTCAACATAACAATTGCAGGCCAGTAAATGGAGAAAGAGAACATACTTTTTTATGAAAATGTAAATTGAAACAGCCCTTATATAAAAATGACAACTACAGTATGATTCAGCAGTCCCACTATTGGGCATATATCCAAAGGCAAGGAAATCAGTATGTCAAAAAGACATTGGTTTTCCCATATTTGTGTGTAGCACTATCCACAGTATTTACAAGTGGAAACAACCTAAATGCCCGTTTGCTAGTGAATGGATAAAGAACTAGATCATATATACTATCAGATAATCTTCAGTCATCCAAAATCAAAATCCAATTATTTCTCACATGGGTAGATCTGAAGATGATTTTGTTATGTGAGGCACACAGATATAATGTTATCCAACTGATAGAGAAAATCTAAAAAGTTGACTTCAGAGCAGTTGTGAGAGTAACAGAGAATGAAGAAGTCAGCAGAGACTAGCTTGTCCTAAGATAGAAACAAAGAGACATAGCATTTGATTGTACAATTGGGCAGTTGGATCAAGAAGAGAGCGTATGTTTTAAAAGTTACAAGTAAGGTGTTTGAAAATTTTACTTCTAAAAATTTGACATGTTTCAGGAGCCATTTTATATAAATACAATGTAATTTCAACATTATATACTATACACATGAATAGATAGTATCCAATAAATATATCTATTTTAATTTTCATTTCTCAAACAAAACATACATAGTCAAAACTCGTTTATTTCTCTAGTTTGTTTTTCTGAGACTGCGTTTCTTAATGTAACAGCTTCTAGTTCCATCCATTTACCTGCAAAGTTCATGATGTCATCTTTCTTTATCACTGCATAGAACTCCATTGTATAAATGTACCACATTTTCATTATCCACTCATTAGTGGATAATGAAAGGACACCCAAGGACACTTGGGTTGCTTCTGGTTCTTTGCTATTGTGAAAAGAGGTGCAATAAACATTTTTTTTTTAATAAACATTGTTATACACACATCTCTTCAATAGCATGCATCTACTCAGGAGTGGTATGACTGGGTCATGTGGTAGGCTCATTTTGAGTCTTTTAAGAGTTCTCCACACTGATTTCCATAGGGTTTGCATTCCTACTAGCAGTGGATGAGTGTTCCCCTTTCCCCACAACCTCTCCAGCATTTGGCATCATTTGTTTTCTTGATCATAGCCAGTCTTATAGGGGTAAGAAGAAATCTTAAAGTGGTTTTAATTTGCATTTCCTTAATTACTAGGGATATTGAACACTTTTTAAGATGTTTCTCAGCCATCTCTACTTCTTTCTTTGTGAAGTCTCTTTTCAGCTCTTTACTCCATCTTTTGATTGGATCATTTGTTTTCTTGATCTTTTGTTTTTTGAGTAATTTATATAATCTGGATGCTGAACCTCTGTCACATGTGTCACTGGTGAAGGTTTCCTCCCACTCTGTGGGTTTTTTCTTCACTTCTTTGTTTCTTTCACTGTACAGAAGCTTTGAAGTGTAATAAGGTTGAACTTTTTGATTGTTGTTCTGTCTGATTTAGAAAGTCTTTTCCTACACCTATATTTTGTAGGTTACTGCCATTGTTTCCTTCTATCATTTTCAGAGTTTCAGGTTTCACATTGAGACTCTAATACCAAAACAAGGCAAAGATACAACCAAAAAAGAAAACTGTAGATCCATTCTTTAATGAATATAGATGCAAAAATTCTCAACAAAATACTTGCAAACCACATACATGCACACATCAAAAAGGTCATCCACCATGAAAAAGTCAGATTTATGCCAGAAATGCAGAGATGGTTCAACATACATAAATCAATAAATGTCATAAAGCACATAAACGGACTGAAAGACAAAAACCACATAGTCATCTCAATTGATTTAGAAAAGGCCTTTGATCAAATTCAACATGCCTTCATGTTCAAAGTCCTAGAGGGAATTGGATTGGAGGGAACATTACTCAACATAATTAAAGCCATATACAACAAACCCAGAGCCAACAACATCATCTTAAATGGAGAAAAATTAGAATCATTCCCCTTAAAGTCAGGAACCTGACAAGGCTATCCCGTCTCTTCTCCTTTTCAATATAGTGCTTGAAACTCTTGCTAGAGCAATAAGAAAAGAGAAATTAATTAATTAGAAGAGAATTAAAAATTAATTAAGATTAATTAATTAGAAAAGACGAGGTCAAACTATCCCTTTTTGCAGATGACATGATATTTTACCCAATGGATGCCAAAAATTCCACCAGAAAACTCCTAGAAATGTTTAACAATTTTAGAAAAGTCACAGGTTACAAAATTAATCTAGAAAAATCAGTAAGTAACCTTTCTTTATGCCAACAACAAACAATTGGAGAAGGGATACAGGGAGACCTTCCCATTTAAAATAGCCACCCACACACACACACACACAGAAAACCCTCAGAACAAACCTGACCAAAGACATTTAAAGATCTCTATAATGAAATTTTTAAATCCTTTAAGAAGGAGATTGATGAAGAATCAGAAGATGGAAGGAACTCCCATGCTCATGGATTGGAAGAATTACTATAGTAAAAATGAGCATCCTACCCAAAGTAATATATAGATTTAGTGCAATCCCAGTTAAATCCCCATGACTTTCTTCACAGATTTAGAAAGAAAAATCCTAAAACTCATCTGGAAAAACAAAAGTCCTCGAATACCCAAAGCAACCTTGAACAAAAACAGTGATGGATGGGAATTTACTTTCCAGACTTCAAACTATATTACAGGGCTATATTCATAAAGACAGCCTTACTGGCACAAAAATGGACCCGTAGATCAATGGAACAAAATTGAATATCCAAACTTGAGTACATGCAACTTCAACTCCCTTATATTTGACAAAGGGGCCAAGAAGACTCAATGGAGGAAAGGCAGCACCTTCAGCAGATGGTGTTGGCAAAACTTTATCACCACTTGTAGAATAAAACTAAACCCCTACCTTTCACCCTACACAAAAATCAACTCCAAATGGATCAGAGACCTCAATATGAAACCTGAAACTCTGAATATATTTTCTTTTAAAACTAGGAAAAATAATTACTTTTTTTTTTACTTAAAATAGAAATTAAAATGTATCTTCAAGCCTTTAGAATTAAAATTCTGTCATAGAAATGGACAAATCAATTGGAAGTGATGAAAATCACCACCAGATTTATCCATAAGTTAGAATATATCTAAATCATTGGGAAAGTGTAGGTTGTCATCAATAACTAGATAACTGGTCAGTTCATTAAGATGTATCAGGGAAAGACAGACTTAATGCTACAAAGTATCATATAGAAAAATGACTGATTTTCATAAAATTATTAATTATAACTATTAGTTTACTTGAGAGTTTTTTTTTCATCCTTTGAACATGTATTGAGTGCCTTTCACTTCCCTCACATGATTCTCAGTACTGGGGTCTAGTAGTTCGATAGGAAGAGGCAGTGGCAAACACTAGACACCAGAGGTTTATGGAGGGTTTAAATACAGGAGTATGCTAGCTAGCAAGTCACCTCAGTGTTATTTAAGTAATGACTTGTGGAAGAGGGGGCAGTTGGGTGAAAGCAGTGAAGAGAATCACCCTAAGAAACTAAAAGAACACCAGCGAAGCTAGATCTGGACCTGAGCAGTAAAGCAGCAGGCCTTCAGGTCCAAGATACTGATAGGGGACATTAAAGGTTTTCATGTTAGACTGTAATTCAAAGGAAGTAGTGCAGATTTGATCGCATTGGTATTTTGGGGAGCCATTGGAGAATTTATAAATGGGAAAGGGGTGAAATGATTTTGATTTGTCTACTCTCTTTGGTTTTTCAACCAAAGGGGTTTTTCTGCAGAGAACATAGATTTTATTTTGATTGTGTTGATTTTTTTTTCCTTTTATATATTCTGCCTTTTGTGTTTGCAGAGTACATGTCATTGGATAGGTCTCATATTGAACGTCACCCACTCAGGGCTCAGGACCATTCCAGAAAAGGGGGCAGAAACATTGTAGGAGCCTGGATTGGTACATGGACATAAGGAAACAGAGGCTTTCAGGATATTAGGAACTTGCTCCAATGAACTTGCAACAATGGTGACAGCATGCACAAGAATCAGGCCTATCCAATCAGACAAAACCCCAGCATTTTTGAGGGAAATGGTCTGCAGGCCCTAATCCTAGCTTAGGAACTTTTGGCAACCGATTGCTGCTGGGCGAGGGAGTGATCAACTTTTTTTTTTGAGGTGGAAAGGATTTATTTGGCTTACAGCTTACAACCCATCATCAAGGGAAACCCACATAGGAACTCGTCAGAGAACTGGAGGCAGGAACTGAAGCAGAGACTATGGAGGAATGTTGCTTCCTGGGTTGTTTTATTCTGGCCTGTGCTCAGCCTGATTTCTTACACAACCAAGAATCACTTGCTGGGGGTGGCACTATCCACAGTGAACTGGTCTCTCCCACAGGGAGTGATCTATTTTAAAGGAGTGATTCTAGAAAGGCTAACTAGACTCCAGAGGATGAACTTGCACCAAAGGACATCTAAGCACAAATGCTTGACTAGAAAGTTATGACAGAATGCATGAAATCCAGTGGGTGGGGGCTCTAGAGGTACAGATGAGAGAGGGTGTCTACATTTGATTAAGTTTTATTAAATGAAGTGCACAAAAACTAAATAAAATATTTTAAAAATCTTTTTTATTTTTAATTTTATACTTTTATTGATTCTTAGAGAATTTCATGCACAGTATTTTGATCATATTCAGACCTGTGTCCCATCTCCAATCCTACCATAGTCTTGCCCCCTTTCCACGTCCTCTATTCTTTTTTTTTTTTTTTTTTTATAGGCCTATGGAGACTACTTTGTGTTCCCAAATGGTGTTGGTTGAGGATCCATCCCTTGGAATCTAGTCAGCTAAGCAGCCATGATGCCTAAAGAAAAACTGATTCTCCATTTCCCATGAGCTGTCAGTTGCTTCTCAAATTAGAGCTGAGACTTTTTGCCCACCTCCCCATCCATGCTAGATTTTTTGTGAGAGGTCTTGTGTATCCTGTTTAAAGCACTGTGTGTTCAGATGCTCATGGATTGGTAGGATTAATATTGTGAAAATGTCTATCCTACCAAAAGCAACAACTACAAATTCAACTTTGGTATCGTATCTAATAATGCATGTCAAAGAACTGTTCATGTAAATCTAGATCATGGAGATATCTGCCATTTTGAAAGTTTTATGGATATTTTTCTTCAACACTTAAATCAATTGTCAATTTTGAGTTAGGTAATTTTAATAAGGTATGTTTTTTTTTTTATTTTTGAGACTATCATACATAAGTATATTTACATCATTCCACATCTTTGTGTCCCTTATACTCTACTGTTTCCCTCATCACTACCTCCCAAATTCATGATCTCTTATTTATTATTGTTACAAACATATACATATATGTTTGTTTATACAGCTCATTAGTATATGTGTTTAGGGCTGACTAATTAGGACTGGGTAACCTATTAGGAAGCTTGTCCCTGAAGAAAATTAATATTTTTCTTTGAATATCTGCTTTTTTTCAATAACATTTTTTGAAAAAACTATTCTCTATTTACTTGCTTTTGTACTTTTTTCAAAACCAGATGGCTGTGTCCTGTTGGATTATTTCTGGGCCCAATTCTGTTTGTTGGCCAATATATTCATTCTGCTACCGCTTCCATAGTGTCTTGATTCTTATAGCAATGTAGCATGTGTTCTTAATGAGGTCAATATTTTCCCCATAGAGGAAAAATAAAACCCAAACTATTGTCAGAAAAATGAAGCTAATAATTACAGTTGTAATTCTTCAAAAAAGCCACTGTGTATAAATAGGGTATAGTATGTTGATGGGGTTAGAATTTCATGGATAGGGAAATGTTATATGAAGAATTGTGTTAAAAAATTCTCTAAGGAGGCCATATTAAAAAAGATATGACTGCCAGGTGTGTGGTGCATACCTTTAATCCCAGCACTCAGGAGGCAGAGGAAAAATCTCTGACTTCAAGGCCAGCCAGGTCTACAGAGTGAGTTCCAGGCCAGCTGGGGCTACAAGGAGACCCTGTCTCAAAAAGACCAAAGCAAGCAAGCAAGCAAGCAAACAAACAAACAAAAGATATAACTAAGAAATCATCGTCTTTAGTAAATCTTAAAGTATTATGGTTCCATCCACTTGATTCTTCCTTTTCAATTTTTTTTTTTTTTTACTTTTAATTGCTTTGCCTTTCCATTTATATTTTAGAATCAGACTCTCTGTATTCTTAAACAATCTTGTTGGAATTTTAATAGGAAATATTAAAACTTCTTGTTTTTCTCATTTGTCCTGGATGGTGATACCTGGAATGTTGTAACTCATTGACATACCTGGAATTTTTGTGGCAATACTTAGCAACACAGAAACCTGAGGTACAAAATTGAGATGTGACAGCAAATAAGTACCACTGCACCTGGGAACATGTAAACAAAACAAGCTACAGGCCCTTGGTGACATGAAGATTTAGACCTTAGCAAATAAGGGTTCAGTGCTCTTCATATTTGCCAATGCAGACAGGTTGCTAAGGAAGATAAACACAATTTAAAACATCATTTATTATGTTGTTTCAGGAGTGGGGGGCATGCCCCAGAAACATGCAAAGGGCAAAGGGGAAAATTTTTGGAGATGGCTCCCTCTTTCCACATAAACATGGGTTTTGGGAATTGAAATTAGGTGTTAGGCTTGTAGGGCAAACTCTTTTACCTCCTGAATCATTTCATGACCTCCCCCCCCGCCCCCTGCAAAAAAACCCCAGAATTTAAAAAATGCCCAGAGGACATGCACAAGCATTCTCAAAAAATACTTTAGAGTTCAATAATTATGTGTAGAATGACTTCATTTTCCATCTAAGGAAGGCTCTTTTAGATAGCCAAATTGTCAGACATTTGAAAAAAATAAAGTTGTTGGCTTGGTCTTAGGGAGATGGACATTTTCATACAGTTGGAGAATATATATTGGTATAATTCTTCTAGGGACAGTAATTATCAGAAGTCTTAGTGAGCCATACACATTTGCCATCTAGTTGAATTTCTTCTGAAAGACTGCAGCTCTCTTCCAACTTTTTACTTTCACTATGAATAATGTTTAACAGTAGATTTAAATGGATAGCTAGTTAAATACAAAGTCATTAATCATTTGAAAGTCTTATCCACCTGCATCTTGTAAAGATCTGAGTACACCCTTCTACTTCTGCAATTGCTGTGTGTCACTGTTCCTTTCTTTAGCTTTCAACAGGTTTTTGCTCTTATGGCTTAGAAAATGATTCCACTCTTCATTTTCACTCACATTGGTCCATACTTGTTGCAGACAACTTTATTTATACCGAATTATCTAATGTTCACTTTATAGGAGATAAAAAAAAAAACACAGGTTGAGTTTCTCCATTTTGTACACAGAAAAATAGATAATGAAACTTTCTAAGGAAAAGCATAAACTCAGGTTCTGATGAAGCCCATTTTTCTTAGTGTTATAACTCAGATGTCTTTTGATATGAATATTTATTTACATGAACCATATTAGCCAGTATAATTTTGTCTGTCCTTTTTATTTTTTTATTTTTTTTGCATTTATAAAATTTTTTATGTATATGAATGAATTGTCTGTATGTAGGTTTGTGCACCCATGTCCTGCAATGCCTCGGAGGTCAGAAGAGGGTGTTGGATTCCCCGGGAACTGGAGTTAAAGACGGTTCTCAGCCGCCATGTGGGTGCTGGGGATTGAACCCGGGTCCTCTGCAAGAGCAGTCAGTGCTCTTAACTGCTAGGCCATCTCTCCAGCCCCTTGTCTGTCCTTTTTAACCAAATGATCAATCAAAGGTAGTTATTTTTACAAAAAAGTGCCCAGATGTGTGTATATTTAATGTATTAAAAGGTGATTCCTGTTTCTGCTTGCATCTTGTTCTCATCAACTCGCCCATTGGTAATTAGCCTTTCTTAGAAGAAAACCTCCCATTTAGAAGTTACTTGTGTTGTAAGAACAAGTACTTTAGTACTGCTTTTGATTGGCCATTTGGTAATACAGCAGAATGTTAGTGGTGGCCATCATGCCCCTCTTATGGGCATGGTTGCCCTTCCCAGTGATAACCACTTTTGAGTTATATGAGCTAGTCACCTGTACTCAAAATTGCCAAGCAATAGAAACCATAAGCCATTTATCTTAAATTTCATGTTGTGAAAATCATTCTAATTGTTTACTAAAATTTATCACAGTAGTGTACATAAATTTGTTATTTCAAAATCCTTATGATGTTATTATATGTTCATTGTAACCAACTGCATTAGTTATTTTTCTGTTGCTGTGATAAAATACTCTGATCAAGGGAACTAATAAAAAAGGAGTTTATTTGAGCTTATGGTTCCATGGGAATTAGAGTCCATCATGGTGGGGGAGGCATGGTGGCAGGAGGTGCTGGAGCCAGGGCAGAAAGCAGAAGCTCACTTCTTTAAGCAGGCACAGTAAGCAGAAAGTAACTGGAAATCCTGCAAGGTTTAAGAACTCTAAGCCCTTCCCTAGCAGTGTGCTTCCTCTAGCAGGGACACAGCTTTTAAAACCTCCCAAAACAGTGCCACCAACTTGGAACAAAATGTTTAAATACTTGGAACCTATAGGGGACATTCTCATTCAAAGCACCACACCACCCATTTACCTGTCATTCCACTAGAGTAAGGTTTATTACAACATCAGTTTAGTCTTATATTTAGAAGTGTACTGTAGCATATTTCACATCTATTGATTTGTAGCCAGAAGTCTCAGTGCATACCATTTTTTATGACATACTCTTTTTTTTTTTCGGTCTTTTTGAGACAGGGTCTCCCTGTAGTCCCAGCTGTCCTGGAACTCACTCTCTAGACCAGGCTGGCCTTGAACTCACTGTTTTAATACCAGTGTTAATTGTGATCTATTATATTTTATATATATATATTATACTTTATATATTTATATATTATATTTTATTAAAATTAGAAATAATTCATATTGAATAGGTCCTTAAGATTGGATGACCGCAGAAATAGCTGTCATGACTGTATTCATTTCTTTTAGAAGAACTTCTTACCTGAAATCACATTTTAAGTACATTGTACTAAGTAACCTGGCTCATTAGTTTTTCTTAGGGTAGCCTAAAATAGGTCACAGAGTCTTGATTGAGGGGGGGGAAAGAAAATGAGAGAAAGGAATAAGATAATAGAGTGAATACATAAATAAGTTAGGGTGAAGTGAAAGATTTTCAGTGTTAGACTGAAATGACAGATTAAGAAGCTAAGATGCAGTCTGGGAGTGAGGGGAAGCAAACCACTGACAAAGCCGATGTTGCAGTTGCAGTTCAGATTGAATGTAAAAGAGTAAGGTGAATAAAAAATGAGATGATTAGCTAAAGTCTGTGTATTAAAAAAAAACATTTGTTTTGTGTACTATTCCTGTGCAGTAAGTAATATGTCCTAATAAACATTAAAGAGCAAGTTGGGTTGGGAGAGCGGGTCATCGTAACTCATTGACATTGGGCCACATAACTGAATAATGTCTTCCCTCAGTGAAATACATCAAATGAGATCAACAATTATGACTCATAAACATGCCTCGCAGGCATAAAACAGCAGGGAATTAGCATGTGAGGCTGATAAATATGCATGTAAATAAGCTCCCAAAGGAATAACATGGGTTTGATTGATAGGTTTAGAATTGGAACATATGTAAACCCCTTTATTCCTCATTCTGGTGTAGCTAAGTAAGGATGCGTTTTACTTGTTAAAAAGTTTCAATAACTTTGTAAATCTTAATGCCACATCTGTTTTTTTTTCCTTGTGCATGTCACTTGTAAGATTAATTGAATTGTCTGCAGGCTGGATGGTCTTACACATAAGCTAAGATTGAACATGTGAATGAGGGACTGACTACACATGTGAGGCTAGAAATGGAGTAAAAGAAGAATCCTTGGGAAATTTGTTTTTGTATTATAGATTGATGTGTGCTTATGAAAAATTTCTTTTGCACATACAGTTGTGCCATAACAGATGACTCTGGATCCTACCAGTAATGCTCCTTGTTCTTTTTTTGTACGTATTAGATCTTAAGAATGAAATTTTTATACTTTTCCCAGTTTCTTACTACTGCTGTGATAGTTCATAAGTAAAATATCCTTAAAAGGTTTTCTTAATATTTTCATTTTTTGGCCTATTCTGGTCCTGTCAATTCAGTACTCATGAGCTGTTGTGGAAATACATTAGAAAATGCATGTTCTTGTGGCAACAGTTACCAGGGAGATGTCTGTGTCCAAACCTGTTAGCTATAGGTGACTTTGGAAGTTATTCATTCTTCCAACAAGTTTAACTTGTTTCAAGTGATAGAAGAAGGAAGGAGGCTTTTATTTCCCTGTGTAGAGACTAAGCTTTATTACTGTGTAGAGTGAAGAAATTTGCTACATAAAGGGATTGGAGCCATCAGTGCCCGTTCTGGAAGGGAAAGTGGTTTGCCATCTCTCTTTAGTAATGAACTAGTGGATATAAAGTAAGATTACAATAATATAGTAGTTACTCTTCATCCATGCTTCTACTTTCTGCACTTTCAGTTATGACTCATAATGCAAAAATATTTCAGTGTAAAGTTACAGAAATAAAGTGTACGAATTTTAAATTGTGTGCTGTTCTGATCATTGTGATAAAATCTAGCACTTTTACAAAAAAAAAGAAAAAGCCAGGTGTGGTGGTGCACGCCTTTAATCCTAGCACTTGGGAGGCAGAGACAGGCAGATCTTTGTGAGTTCAAGGCCATCCTGGTCTACATAGCAAGTTCCAGGGCAGCCGGAGCTACAGGGAGACCCTGTCTCAAAAAAGACCGAAAAAAAAAAAAAAAAAGAATCCAGCATTTCAAGGTGTCCACGTGGGGCATATCTATAGTGTGAATGCTGCCTGGTCCTTTTTATGCTTTCTTAGCTGTGTAGTTCAAGTTACCGATTATTTTATTTGGTAATAGCCCAAAACATAAAGTGCTGGTGAACTTCTGTGTATTCCAAGCATGAACTAAAACCTCTTTCTTTTCAGAAGGTAGGGTAAGCTCCTGATGTATAATAGGAAAGAAAAGACAGTATAAAAAAACTGAATTGCTTAAATCTGGATGTAAGAATGAATACATTAATCATATATATATAATATATAATATATATATATATATATATAATATATATATATATGAAATTGTAAAGGAACTGATAATTCATGTGTATTGCTGTGCTGCCCTAAGCTTAAAAGTTATGCCTAGCTGTGCGTGGTGACGCATGCCTTTAATCCTGTACTTGGGAGGCAGAGGCAGGCGTGTCTCTGTGAGTTCAAGGCCAGCCTGGTCTACAGAGTGAGTTCCAGAGCAGCTGGGGCTACAGGGAGACCCTGTCTTGAAAAGACCAAAAGGAAAAAAAAAATGTTGTACTTAAAGTTCACGTGTCAATTAAGATAGAAATGATGTTAACTGTGTGAGAGGACGAGAACTTAAAGAGTATTCTGAATATCAGCAGTGTGTTTTCTAGAAAGCACTGTGTCTGTATTTCAACATCAGCACTGTGTCATTTTTTACAGTCAAGGAATGTCATACATATAAGCATCCAAGGATGGTTTTAGACTGAAAAACAAAAGTTGCTTGGGAAGATGGCATCTGAACATAGAACCTTTTGTAATATATGTGAAAATAAAGGAACATGATTAAAGAGGAAAGATACCACCCAAACCAAGTTTCAGTTGTAACAAAATATAGCTCTTCTCTAAGAAAACACAATAGCTTGCAGTCATGAAAGTGCAGATGATACAAGATTACAGTGCTCTTCTAGAAGGTTTTAGGTGAGAAGTCACCAACTGTCAAGGGCCACCATTGATTACTATCATATGCTTCTGATATCTAGCCATTATTTTCATGGCTTTATAATCCAAGATCACCCAAGGAAATGATCCCTTAATTTAATGTCAGAAGGTCAGTAGCAGTCTGGTGTAATACAGCCTTTCACCATAGTTCATCTCATCATGAGGAATTGTACAATCTTCCGTCTTCAGAAGAAGACTGAAGAAAAGTACAGCATTGTAAGATATTGGAAAGCATTCATATCCACATTTATTGCAGCATATTTTCTTAGTTGTTCTACCATAGTAGTTATTAATCCCTAACTATGTCTTATCTATAAATTAAACATTCATTATAGATATGTATTATAGCACAAAACATTTTATATACATGATTATGTTTCATTCTAGTATATGTATGATTAGGTTTTGCCTGTGATTGCAGATATTCTTGGGACATACTTCCCCACATAAGGGAGAGGGACTTCTGTAACATAAAAGCCTGTGGTTTCACTGTTTTCATGTCTTTGATTTGATGATAGTGTCATATTCTCTATACCATGCATCCAGTATTTGACAAGTCAGAACTGCTGATCATTGAATATAAGCCTTCAGAGTTCTACAGCTATCTTCTGGTTGCTGAGAATATATCAGTAAAATATCCACAGAGACAAATAATATAAAATAATATTGTAGAAAGTGGTCATTGCTTTTTTAAGCTTGAGTTAGGAAGAGTGCATTCTTGATATCAAAGTGTATTTATTTAAATATTTAAATCTAAGATATCATGGAGAAAAATGAATAAGCCATGTGACAGGACATTCCAGCCTGAGGAAATAGCAGTACCAAGGTCTAGGGTAGGAACTATCATGTGTTTTTGCAGGTCAAGGGAAGAAAAAGTGCTCTCCTTTCTAGCTCTCTATGATTGTTTAACTTTTAATGATTTCTAAATATTGGTACACTGGATCCAGGTTTACTGAAATGTCATCTGCCATGTTCTTAAGACTGGGTATCTTTAACTTTGAAACATATTCCTGTTTATTCAGAATTTATACTCACCTTTTAACATAGTTTTCATTTAGTACCTCTATCATTACCTTAAGGTAGTAGTACTGCATTCTCTCCTCATCTGCCATTCCCCAGAGCATTTGGAAGTATATAAGGGTGTTTTGTTTGTTTGTTTGTTTGTTTGTTTTGTTTTGTTTTATTTTGTTTTGTTTTGTGGAGGTTGTTGTCTTGATCACTAGGAAATTGTCACTGAAGTTTAACAAGTATATATTGAATGTTCAGCATTTCAGCATTATACTGGTATATCAGTATACCACTGAGGTGCAGCAAGGTTACCTAACCAGATAAGCAAGGGAGAGTCCTATAAAGCCTGACAAGGCAGTTTTCTGAAAGGATGAGGGTTAGTCACAAAGTTAAAGATAGAGAAAAAAAAAACCTCAGTTATATCTTTGTAACAAATGAGTGCCTATACTGCATTAATTGCCACATATACCTTTAATTACTTTTAATCATCAGAAAAATTCTTCACTGCCTTCATCTTACTTGAATCAGATTTAGAGAGGTTAGAGCACCAGGCTCTACCAGTGATACGCCGGACTTAAACCTAGTTCTGCCCATTCAGAACTGGAGGTTCTTGCAAGAGCATGCTTGTAAACGCATAGATAAAATAAATCATGTTTGAAGATTTTTCCTACTTATAGAATGGAGCACATTTCTGTCCAGAAATTGGTTAAGGAGACATTTATATATAATTATATATAAATTTATAAATATAAATATATAAATTTATACATATAAACACACACACACATATATATATATATATATATATATATAGATATATAGAATATGTCTCCTTAACCACTCTTTTCCACAGTAACATTGCAGTATTCCAAGAAATAAAGTAAAGGAATCTTATTTTTTCTGATGAAGTGAAAACTCTAACTGAGTTACATTTTTTGCTGTTGTGTAGAAACAAGGTTTCCAAATAAGGTTATATATTTTTGTCAACTTGAATAAGAACTGGAGAGAAGTTGTTACAAAGATAATGGAGTTTATTTTAAGAATAAATCCTAGACATGGGGACATATGTGAGCATATCAAGGAAGAAAAAGAATACCACAGAGTTGAATGGTGAGACATGAAGGACTGTATAATACATTGGTTTCAAATAATTTTTTGGTGATTATTTTGGGTCAGTTGAAGATGGAATTGGGATAGATAGCTAGTTGTTGTGGAGATAATCTTTGTTTTAGGCTGTGGTTCTGGTAGGACTCTTGGCCGTCTCCTATTAGACACAAATGCAGGGGACCTCCATCATGACCTCCTACATAATTATCTGTGAGAGTTATTATACAACACATCTGCATAAACCCTGGAACCTGTAAATCCTTATGAAACTCTTAGCCTCAAAGCTAGTTGGAGATTTTAAATTTAAATATTATAGTTATATAATTTCCATTACGTTGTAAGCTAATGAAGTCTTTTCCAAGATACTGCTCAAATACATGGTTGGCTGGCATAAGAATTTTGAGAATTAGTGAATTAGTGATTGTTTGAGAATGTGTAAACTTGTTAATGACTTTGTAGCACATTTTCCTGGACATTGCACTGCACATTATTGTTTGCCCTGCTGGGTGTCAGTCTTGCTTATATCTGATCTTTCCTTGCTATTCCCCTATTCTTAACATTTTGAACTAGAATGTATAGTCTTGTGTCATTATGTGTGGAAATACGTAACTTTTAATTTGACAGGGGCTCACAGTTAAGGGACTGTTTGAGTCTTAGAAGAGACCGACTTTGATAAAGAGTGTTGGGACTGTGAAATACCATGGAGAACTTTTGAAGTAGGACTGAATTCATTTTGCATCAAGATGTGGTCAAACATGAGCACATGATGGTCAGGGCAGAATGTTTAGTTTGAATTTTTGTTCTTATAGACTCAGGTGTTTTGAATGTGATCCCCAGCCTAAAGTGTTTAGGAAGGTTGGGGAGCCTCATTAGAGGAACTACACATTAGAGATAGCCTTCAGGTTTTAGGACCTCCTAAGAGGAACTGCAAAACTAGAATATCCCTTCGGCTTTATAGTCCCGCCCCACTTCCTGGCCCAATTTCTGCTTCCTGAATGTGGTCTGCAGTGTGAATCAGCAAGCTCCTGCTACTGCCCTCATGCCTTCCTTGCCTGCTAAGTCCTTCTTACCATGATGAACTGTATCACCCTTCGAACTGTAAACCAAATAAATCTGTTTTCCCTTAAGTTCACAATCTTTTAGGGCAATATTAAACTTTTTTTTTTTTTATTTTTATTGATGCTTTGTGATTTTATACAGCATTTCCAATTCAGTTCAGGCCATATTTCCCTTTCCCTCCCCCACCCCCACCGCCAATCCCAGAAATCATGCATTCTGCCATAAACTGTCTGCATCTTTCTCTCAGTTTTTTTTTTTCATTTTTAGCTATAAGTGATAATACCACGAGTACAAGCATCCTTCGTGCAAAACCAATCTTGCAGGCTTTTGTGCCCCAAACCCCACAGCCCCTACCATCCAGTGGGGGGTGACGGGTTGTTTGTTCAATCCAATGATGTGATCAAAGTAAGTGTCGCAAGCTATGCTGATAGTTTCCCCTCAACCATTCACCCAATCGCAGACCCTTACATTCTACGCAAGCTCGGCCTTTCCGCAGATTTGTTCCCTAGGCTTAGAAAAGGGCACAGGTGGACGAGAAAGCAAAACAGTCCACTTCTCTCTGGAGCTGTTGCTTGGACTCTGGTCAATTCTGGGCCTGTTCCTTTCATGGGCTGACAGTTTTGGTTCCAGGAATAACCTTTCAATCCTACTAAGTGAAGGCACAAGCAATTTAGATATATAGGTATATAAACAGATTGAATAGTTAATCGGTAAAGAAGCTTACATGCAATTAGAATATGTTTGGATGATATGTTAGGATCCATGAATTACATTTCCCTTCCCCTGTTAAATATGACAGGGCATTACTGTGGGCGTTATAACATCTCGGCATAACCTGTAAGAGAATGTAAGCTTGTGGCATCGGCCATGTTATTCCTCCAAGGAGAAGCCAATAGCCAGTTACGATTGGGAATATACAGGGCACATCGGCTTGGCATACTGCTGCAACAGTATTGCATCAGGCAGGTTGAGGTGTAGTGGTGCTGGGTGGTGGATTCCTTGCTTGACTCAAGGAGACCCCCATTTGCTTTATTGGATGTTAGGCCTCTGTAACACTCTCCGGCGTTCAGAGGCCAATCTGTAAACACTTATGGAAATGTGGTCTCAATACATACCTCCCATGATTAACGTCAAGTCTCGCAAGCAAGGGTCTTATCGCCTCCCCTCCTGCAGGTATCCCAACTTAGAGGCGAGGAGCCCTTACCTTTGGTGGGGCCTTAGATCCCTAGGGCCAACATCCCTCTGGTAAAACAAGTACATTGCTGATGTCAGAGGTACCTGCATTAATATACTTTGCCTAAGTGCATAGCCCCAAAGGACTTTAGGTATTATATTGTGGTTCTGAACAAGAGAATAATCTTTTCACTATTTCCTATGTTAGTACTGGTCAATTAAAAGAAGGTTTTTATTACCATGTTTTATAAGAGTATGCCGCTAGATAGTTGTCTCCAGTGTTACAGTTGAGAACGACCTCATCACATCATATTCCTCCTTGTTCTAATGGGGGGAGCAAAAGTCTCTCATAATCAAAAACCTTTGTGGCAGCCTAGAAGTAAGTTTGCATTAGGAACTCATTATATAAGTTGTTCATGTAGGGGATCCACAGAGGGGTTCAATGTTTATGCAACTCGGCTTTTCCTTCCTTTTCAATGGTTCAGACAAGGTCAACTTTTCAGTTGGCACTTTTTGGTACAATCCTACTCAATGCAAACTGTAACGTTTTCTTTCCAGCCGTTTAAGTTGGTGACCATTTTGGTACGCTGTTAGGAACAAACAAAAACTTTTTCCCTTAGTGTAAGTTTTAAGATGTGGAATTGCAAGGTTTTTTGACTAAAAGGTTTCATGTCTATCTGTATCACCCCCCTTTTTTTCGACCCCCCCTTTTAACCCATGATTCTCCAGATGACAGTTGTATTATGTATAACTATAGGGTAGAATCAAGGCAGCAGATTTCATCAATTTTACCCATTGTTGTTTGGGGTGACTATATATGATTATACTTGGGAAGCAAACTTAATTTTTATGTAAATATCGTTGAAGAGAAATGCTTCAAAGTGATACTGTACAAACAGAGAAATTACAGAGAACAGATGTGTATGTGCCCAGTCCACAAAAGTTATTGCTCTATACAGATTTTATGTAAAACAAATGTGGACCCAACAGTGAATTATATCTCCATTTAAACTCAGATGCATTAGCGGATATTTAATCAAGATCTGTAAACCAATTGTTGTTTAGTATACACATACTTACTTTTACTAAGTCCTGAAACCCACCAGGTAATCCGGTAGACGTGTCTAGGCAAACTGGTTACTTGTTGAATCACATCAATTAATATGCCATTAATCCGCATATACACCCGTGTCCCTCGCCCACCCCTCCGCCTTCCCAATTCACCATTTCAGTCAGTTACCTGATGCAGTCTTTTGTGTTTTTTACTATGCATCCCTCTCACATGAGAAATATTTATATCTTGGGTTGTTGGTAACTAAAGCAATCCACCTATGAGGGACCCATTTTCGTTTGTTGTTTTCTGGGACTGTGTTACTTTCACTTAAACATAATGTCCTTGGCTAGTTCCATCCATTTACCTGGCAAAAGTGTCTGATGTTTGTCACCTCTTTCTACTGCTGCAGTAGAACTCCATTATGTATACATGTAACCACATTTTTCTATCCACTGCGTCAGTTGAAGGCACCTGGGCTGGTTCCAGGCTTTTTGCTAATTGTGAACAGAGCTGCAATAAACATAGCTGTGCATGTATCTGTTGCAGTATAGATGAGTCTTGTGGGTATATACCCAGGAGTTGGTATACTGGGTCAAGGACAGGCTCATTTTGCAGTTTTTTTTTCTTGTAGGTTTTCAAGTCTTTCCATAGTGTTGTCTGAGTTTACATTCCCACAGCAATGGATGAGTGTTCCCCTTGTCCCCGCAACCTCTCCACACTTGGTATCATTATGTTCCGGATCCATGCCAGTTTTTGAGTATAGTGATATCATCAAAGTGTTTTAATTTGAAGTTTCTTAATTATCAAGAGATGTTGAACATTTTAAGATGTTTCTTGGCCTCTCTAAGTTCCTCCTCTGTTGAAGCGCTATTCATATCTTGCTCCATCTTTTGAGTGAATTCTTTGTTTCTTATCTTCTTGTTTTCTGAGTACATATTCTGAAGTTAATATTCTGGAAATTAATGCTTGGTCAGATGTGCTGCTGTGAAGAATTTCCGCCTCCGCAACTCTTGGGTGTTCTCTCATACCCTTTATTGTTAACTTTTGGTTACAGAAGCTTTTGAGTTTTAATGAGGTCCATTTGCCAATTGTCTCTACCTTATATTCTTGCACGCTGCTGTCTGATTTAAGAAGGTCTGTTCCTACTCGCATGTGTTGTAGTTCTGCTGCCAAGTTTCTCTTCTATCACCCTCGCCAGAATTTGGGGTTCAACGTTGAGATGTTGGTGGCATCATGAGTTGACTTTTACAAGGTGAGAGGTAAGGGTTTTAATTTCATTCGTCTACAAGTGGTGATCCAAGTTTGCCAACACCACTGTGCTGTGAAGTGGCTGTCTTTCCTCCATTGTGTCTTCTTGGCCCCCTTGTCAAATAATGGAGGTGGTTGAAATTGTATGAGCTCAGGTTTGGAGTCTTTCAGTTTTATTCCATTGGTCAACTGGTCTGTGTTTTGTGCCATTACCAGCGTTCTTTATGCACTTATGACCTGTCAGTATAGTTTGAAGTCTGGTATGAGCTCAACCCCTGTATTGCTCTTTTCAACTCAGGGTTGCTTTGGGCCGCTATTCGGGGTCTTTTGTTTTTCCAAATGAAAGTTGAGGGATTTTTTTTTCCAGCCTGTGAAGAAAACTCTGGAGGATTTTGATGGGATTTCATTAAATCTGTACACTAGTTTGGTAGAATGGACATTTTTTTAACATATTTATTTTTCCCAATCCATGAGCATGGGAGGTTTGGTCCCATCTTCTGATGTGCCTTCCTCAATTTTCCTTTTTCAGGGGATTAAAAATTTTTGTTGTAGGAGCTTTGGTTCTTTTCGTCGTAGGGTTGTTGTTCCTAGGATTTTTAAATTGTTTTTGAAGGCTATTGGGAGTGGGAAGGTCTCCTTGTAGTCCTTCTTCAGTTGCTTGTTGTTGGTAGTAAAGAAAGGCTACTGATTTTTTCTAGATTTAATTTTAGTAATCCTGCACATTACCAAGCTCTATAATCGTTTCTAGGAGTTTTCTGGGAGTTCTTGAGCATTCCCTTTAGGTAGACAATCATATCATCAGCAAAAAGGGATAGCTTGACTTCCTCTTTTCACAATTAGAACTCCTTTAAATTTGCTTTGTCTTGCCTTATTGCTCCCAGGGCCAAAGTGAGTTTCCAGCACTATATTGAAAAGGAGTGGGACAGGGAGCAGCTTTGCTGAGTTCCGTACCCATTCAAGAGTAAGTGTTCTGTCGAATTTACCCTATTTAGGATGATAATATGGCTGTGGGTTCCTGTATATGGTTTTGAACATTGAGGAAGTGATCCCTCCAGAGCAGATTCCCTCTCAGACTTTAAACATGTAAAGGATGCGGATTGTGTCAAAAGGTTTTCTCTGCATCAATTGATGAATGGTGTGATTTTTGTCCCTTCAGTCCAATTGATATGTTGTGATGAGTTTTATTGGGTATTTTCGTTATGTTGAACCANTGAGTGTATATATATATATATGTATATATATATATATATATATATATATATATATATATATATATATATGTCTCCTTAACCACTCTTTTTCCATCAGTAAAATTTGCAGTATTTCCAAGAAAATAAAGTAAAGGAATCTTATTTTTCTGATGAAGTGAAAGCTCTAACTGAGCTTACATTTTTTGCTGTTGTGTAGAAACAAAGGTTTCCAAATAAGGTTATATATTTTTGTCAACTTGAATAAGAACTGGAGAGAAGCTTTACTAAGATAATGGATTTATTTAAGAATAAATCCTACATGGGAACATATGTGAGCATATCAAGGAAGAAAAAGAATACCACAGAGTTGAATGGTGAGACATGAAGGACTGTATAATACATTGGTTTCAAATAATTTTTTGGTGATTATTTTGGGTCAGTTGAAGATGGAATTGGGATAGATAGCTAGTTGTTGTGGAGATAATCTTTGTTTTAGGCTGTGGTTCTGGTAGGCTCTTGGCCGTCTCCTATTAGACACAAATGCAGGGGACCTCCATCATGACCTCCTACATAATTATCTGTGAGAGTTATTATACACACATCTGCATAAACCCTGGAACCTGTAAATCCTTATGAAACTCTTAGCCTCAAAGCTAGTTGGAGATTTTAAATTTAAATATATAGTTATATAATTTCCATTACGTTGTAAGCTAATGAAGTCTTTTCCAAGACTACTGCTCAAATACATGGTTGGCTGGCATAAGAATTTTGAGAATTAGGAATTAGTGATTGTTTGAGAATGTGTAAACTTGTTAATGACTTTGTAGCACATTTTCCTGGACATTGCACTGCACAATTATTGTTTGCCCTGCTGGGTGTCAGTCTTGCTTATATCTGATCTTTCCTTGCTATTCCCCTATTCTTAACATTTTGAACTAGAATGTATAGTCTGTGTCATTATGTGTTGGAAATACGTAACTTTTAATTTGACAGGGGCTCACAGTTAAGGGACTGTGTTGAGTCTTAGAAGAGACCGACTTTTAAAGAGTGTTGGGACTGTGAAATACCATGGAGAAATTTGAAGTAGGACTGAATTCATTTTGCATCAAGATGTGGTCAAACATGAGCACATGATGGTCAGGGCAGAATGTTTAGTTTGAATTTTCTATAGACTCAGGTGTTTGAACATGTGATCCCCAGCCTAAAGTGTTTAGGAAGGTTGGGGAGCCTCATTAGAGGAACTACAACATTAGAGATAGCCCTTCAGGTTTTAGGAGCCTCCTAAGAGGAACTGCAAAACTAGAGATATCCCTTCGGGCTTTATAGTCCAGCCCCACTTCCTGTCCAATTTCTGCTTCCTGAATGTGGCTGCAGTGTGATCAGCAAGCTTCCTGCTACTGCCCTCATGCCTTCCTTGCCTGCTAAGTCCTTCTTACCATGATGAACTGTATCACCCTTCGAACTGTAAACCAAATAAATCTGTTTTCCCTTAAGTTCCAATCTTTATGGCAATATTAACTTTTTTTTTTTATTTTTATTGATGCTTTGTGCATTTCATACATCATTTTCCAATTCAGTTCAGGCATATTTCCCTTTCCCTTCCCCCCCACCCCCACCCCATCCCAGATCATGCATTCTGCCATAACTGTCCTGCATCTTTCTCTCAGTTTTTTTTTTCATTTTTTAGCTATAAGTAATAATCCACGAGTACAAGCATCCTTCGTGCAAAACCAATCTGCAGGCTGTTGTGCCCAAACCCCCACAGCCCCACCATCCAGTGGGGGGTGACGGGTTGTTTGTTCAATCAAGTTGATCAAATAAGTGTCCAGACTACATTGCTGTAGTTTCACCATTCACCCCAATCGCAGCCCTTACATTCTACCACGCCCCCTCTTCCGCAGATTGTTCCCTAGGCTTAGAAAAGGGGCACAGGTGGACGAGAAGCAAAACAGTCCACTCTCTCTGGAGCTGTTGTCTTGGACTCTGGTCAATTCTGGCTGTTTCCTTTCATGGGCTGACAGTTTGTCCAGGAATAACCTTTCAATCCTACTAATGAAGCACAAGCAATTAGATATATAGGTATTTAAACAGCACTAATAGTTATGGTAGGTTACTTTGGCATAGAC
>VZQC01001737.1:248840-421547 GCA_009823505.1 Rhizomys pruinosus | reverse complement strand
AGTGTTCTAATTCCTTTTTTGTTTCCTCCTGTGTTTTCTTTAGTACTTCCATTTCCTTTTTGAGCTTCTCAATCTCTTCTTTGTGCTTCTCAATCTCTTCTTGGTGCTCCTTACTTCTTTGGTTGGCTTCCTTTTTCAGTGTTTCTACTTCCATTCAGAGTTTGTTTTTTTCTCCCTCAAGTTCTTTCTGGAGTTTGTCATTCTGTTCCTTTAGTTCTTTCCCAAGTTTGTCGTTGTATCCCTCTATGTCCTTTTTGAGTTTTTCAATCTCTCTCTTAAGTTCTCTGACTTCTTCTTTATTCTCTTTAATTTCTCTGCGTATGTCTGCAATTATTCCTCTAAGTTCTATTCCTTGGGTCTCCTCCATTGTAGCTCTCTCCTCCAGGTTTGGTAGGGCCTGGTGTGGGAATATCCTGTGCCTTTCCCATGTTGTCCCTTCGTCGTGTCCCTGGCATGTGGGTTTCCCTTTTGTGGTTCAAGTCACAAATAACTTTTCACTATATTAGTGGATGGTTTTGCTTGCCTCCTTCCAATGCTTTTTTCCACTTTCCTCCTCCTTTTTTTTTATTTATTTATTTTTTTATTTTTATGGTGTATTGACTTGCCTAGTTTTCAGGTTTTCAATTTTGTGTATATATTGAATGTTCGCAGCCTAAGTCAGTCTTCTCTTTCTGTTCTGAAGGTTCTCCAAAAGGAAGACCATTTGGATTCTCAGCAATTCCCTTGGCGTGGGTGGGGGGGCAGTTGCGTGCCTGACCTAGCCTGGGCCCCAGTACCTCTGGGACGGGGATCCTGGAAAAAGGGTTCAGAGCAAGACCCTCTCCCAGCTGCCCCTGGGCCAGACCACCCCACCCGTAGATGTGTACCTAGCGCACGAGTAATGGCGTCTTGCCTGCGACTCAGGAGCCCGCCTACAAGTCCGCTAGCCAGGACCAGAGCAGAAGTAAACACGACCCTCTGTTCACTCTGCTGAGGAAGAGCGTGTTCCCTCTGGGACGGGGACCCCAGCAAGAGGGTTCAGAGTGAGACCCTCTCCCAGCTGCCCCCGTGCCAGACCGCCCCACCCATAGCTGTGTACCTGGCGTGTGAGTCAACTTTTGTAAATTTTAATAAAAGCATTTATAGTCAAAATGAAACAAAGACATCTCAGAACTGATTGTAAGTTTAGCAGGCTGCTTAAATGAAACAACAACCAAATTTCCCATTAAGGTATAAAAAGTCTTCTTTCCTTGCTATTCCAGGATATATCAATTTATACAAAATGTATTCTTTTTTTAAAGTTTTGTATTTTATATGTATGTAAGTATGTATGTATGTATGTGTCTGTATGAGTGTGCACCACATGCATGGAGGTGACCCCCCAAATTCTATAGAAGGCCACAGAACAGGGCTAGATTTACAGGTCTTTGTGAGGTGCTCCAGTGTGGGTTCTAGGAATTGAACCTAGGTCCTTTGGGATTCTTGTGTTGTGCTATCTCTCCAAATCATTCAAGATGCTATTAAATGGGGGATTTTAAAGAAAGATTTATTTTATGTGGATGTGGGTGTGTGCACCTGAGTGTATGTTTGTCATGTTTGTGCAAGTGCTTGTGGAGGCCAGAAAAGGGCTCCACATCTCCTGGAACTGAAATTACATGAGGCTGTGAACCATCCCTTGTGGGTGCTGGGAACAGGACACTGGTCCTTTAGTAGAGGAGCAAGTTCTAGTTACCCCCAAGGAATTTTTCCATCCCAAATAAGGATTTTTTTTTTATTCTTTATGAGGTTTGTCAGCAAGTTGATAAAAGCTTTACATTAGTCTGCATTGTATCTAGCAATAACCAATGTATTGTTCTTGGTGTTTAACTTTTTAGTATAAATTCATACTCATGATTAAAATAAAATGTCCTTCCTCTACTTTCCCTGCAGTTTGAAAACCTATATAATTGTAAACATCTAAATCAAAGAAAATGCCCACATGGCTACTTTCAGAAAGAAAAGATGGGAGCTCCTTCAGTTTTCTAACAGATTTACTCTCTAGCCACATTTGTATTCTCATTTCCTCACAAAGAAGTATCTTTAGTGCTAGGTCAACTTTCCTTCCTATGATGGATTCTGGCCACAGGAGTCTCGTGTTATAAGTTCTCTTTTAGACCTTTTCTCCCTCCTTATCCACCCCATGTGTTTCTTGCCTGTTTCATCTATAGTCTGTCTTTGGAACAGGTTAATGTAACAGGGATCATCAGACCTCTTACCTCTCTACTTTTTTCCGCTACTGCAGTGGCCTTCTCTCACTTCTATCATCCATACTTAAAGTTTTTTAAGTATGGTTTTTTTAAGTAAAAAACTCTACGTTTTTTAATTATCCATTTTAAATTTATTTTGTTATTTCTATTTTATGTGTTTGAGTGTTTTGCCTGCATGTTTGTGTTGTCCTGTTTTGTACAACCCTGGGATTGTGGAGTTCCCTAGAACTGGAATTAAAGATGGTTGTTAGCCACCATGTGGGTGCTGGGAATTCATTCTGGGTGTTCTGCAAGAGCCTTCAGTGCTCTTAAGGGCTTAGCTATCTCTAGCCTCTTATTTTCCATTTTAATCTGTTTTCTGTCCCTCTGATTCTATCTGAATAAACTTTTGCTAAGTTTGCTCGTTATCTTGTAATGAGGTTCATTTTAAGATTTATCTTGATTTGACACCATTGGCACCATTGGCACACTATTTTGAGAAAGTGTTTTTGTTACCCCCATTTGTTCACAGTTTCTTTTGTCATTCCACTTTTTCTATTGTCTGTCCAGTGTGAAGATCTTTCTCATTTCCCTTGTCCCTCTTCTTAACCCTATGCTTAGGGTGCTAATGTGTGAATAGTTTCTGAATGTCTCTAGTCCTCACTACTGCTTCCTAGTTCCAGATTCATATGACTTTGTAGGTTACAGTTCTTATTAGAGCTTCCAAAGTTCACTCAAACCCTGTTCAAAGGTGAATTCTTAGTGTCTCCTTAACAGTCCCCGCCCCCGGGTCTTTTTAAGATAGGGTCTCCCTGTAGCCCCAGCTGTCCTGGAACTCACTATGTAGACCAGGCTGGCCTTGAGCTCACAGAGATCCACCTGTCTCTGCCTCCTGAGTGCTGGTATTAAAGGTGTGTACCGGGGCTGGAGAGATGGCCTAGCGGTTAAGAGTGCCGACCACTCTTACAGAGGACCCGGGTTCAATCCCCAGCACCCACATGGCGGCTGAGAACCATCTGAAACTCCAATTCCAGGAGAACTCCAGTTCCAGGGGAATCTGAGACCCTCTTCTGACCTCCGCGGCACTGCACGACATGGGTGCACAAACTTGCATGCAGACAGTACATTCATACACATACAGAAATAAATAAAAAAAAAATTTTAAAGGTGTGTGCCACCACACCCAGCAAGAGTCTCCTTTCTTACCTACATCTTCTCGAAGATATACTGATATGCATATACTAGGAGTGCAGAAATCATTATTGCTGTCTCCTGTCTATCACTTCTCTTGCCCAATAATCACCAAGTATGATAGACTCATGTCCTAAATATCTCATGGTTGTTTTATTTCTGATACCATTTTTCATTCCTACCTTCAATCTGACATCATTCTTGTCTTAGATATAATTTTGTTTATCTTAGCATGCACAGAAAGCACAGTAAACATTAAACAAATTTGGAGGTGTATTTGAGGAAAATTCCTAAACTAGAAATTTTCTTTTGGGAGGAAGAGGCACAGGGAGGGAAATGAGATTAAAGAGAGAAGGCCATTCAGAGGGACAGTCATCCTTCAAGTGAACCAAGAGGCCAGCCTGACATGCTGACACCTCACAGACAAGCATTAGCTATTTCACTATGAATTCTTATTATTTCAAACATTGGCCAGGACCCAAAATACGGTGGATTTAAATCCAAAGGTAGATTTCTGTTACTTAGCAGCCTTTCACCATAAGTTCTCAGTGATAAGTCCACATTGCCCTGTGAAGATATTGCAGAAACTCCAGTTTCCTTCTATAGCAGTCCCTGGAGGGTCTACTGACCCTCAAGTTACTACATCAGTGTAGAAGAAAAAGGGAAACATAGAACAGAAGATTTTATGTTTTTGAATCTAATAAACTATTGAGGCTTGTGTTTTATATTATAGACAAAGTACTGGGATTTATTTTACTTTTGCAAGAATATCTTATAAAAGCAATGAGCCATGGCAGATTGGAAAACTTTTAAAATGTGATCTTTTGCCAGTGACCCTTTGCCCTACTGTTTTTAATATTTTAGTTTTATTTTATGCGTATGAGTATATTGCCTGCATGAATATAAGTGTCCCATGTTGTGCATTGCCCACAGAGGTCAGAAGAGGGCATTATATACCATGGAAATTGAGTTATGGATGGTTGTTAGTTGCCATGTGGATGCTGGGAATTGAACTCCAGTCTTTTGCAAGAGCAGCCAGTGCTTTTAACCCCAGAGCCATCTTTCTACTCCCCTGTGCTGTTTGTTTGTGTGTTTTGGGGGAGTATGAGTGTATTGTCTGCATGTATGAAATTGCACCCAGGTCATGCGATATTTGCAGAGGTCAGAAGAAGGCACTGTATTCCTCTGGTACTGGAGGCTGTTAGCCTCCATGTAGGTGCTAGGCCTCGAACCCAGTTCTTCTTCAGGAGCAGTCATTGCTCTTAACTGCCAAGCCATGTCTCCACTTCTGCTGCTAATTTTAACCAAGTGCCTAAACAGTTTTTAGTGCGCAGAACATACAGAAAAGGCTATTGCAATTGATGATAATTCTAGTCAATGGGGAAAAAAAAACCAATACGAGGCATCATATAAAGTATGTATAGAACAATTAAAAGGGAATGTGCCATTATTACTTTTTCATATGGGATACATATGGACATAAAGGTGGTATGAAATAAGAGTTTGTAACTTCCATCCTGCCACCTAGCTATGCTTTCTTCTTGGCACTTTCAATCCAGATTTCGTATTGGCAGCTAGTACAATCTTGGTGGCTTTCTCTTGTATTTACAAAATCCTTTTTTTTTTTTTTTTTTTTTTAAAGCCCCCATTTTGGGGGCATGCCTTCTTTTGCCAACACTCATTTCATACTCCTTCACCCCAGGCCTCCAATCACCATGACCTTCTTTGCTTTTCTCTTTTTTTAAATGAAAAATAATATTTTTATTAATTTTTTTAAAATGTCATATACTGTATTTTGGTCATATTTTCCCCACTCCTCCCCAAGGAGGAGTTCTGTCTCCTTGTTAAAAAAAAACCTTTCAGTCCAATTTATGGTGCCCAAATTGTATTCCTGAGTGTGAGGACATCCCTTGGATCATGGCTGATCTGCTCTCTGCCCCAGAAGTGATCCCCCATCCACAGCTCCTCATCTGGAGGGAGTCTTATGAATCTCCCCCGACTCCACCTCCCTGTTTCATGTTAAATGCTGACTGGCTGTCAACTGTGCAGGCAGCTACAACTGCTGAGTTCCCAGTTGTGGGAGTCCCTGTCATGTCCAGAAGGCACCATTTTACTTTGGTCCTCTTCACTTTTAGCTCCTACAAACTTTCCTCCCACCTCTGGCAAAAATGTTTCCTGAACCTTTGGGGGTGTGGGTGTGGGTGTGGGTGTATGGATATATGGATGTGTGTATTGAGGTATAGATGTCCCATTGATGGCCACATGCTCCACTGACACGTCCTCTTTGCATCTGTTTCCTTCTGTGGAGGAGGCATAAATCTAATCATATAGTGGTTGGTTACCCCTAAGTCCTGGGTATAACTTGCCATTCTGATCATTGTTGTAGTTAACAGTGCACACAGCTGATGAAGACAAATGATGATTCACCCCTGCCCCACCCCCAGCAGCCTACATAGAACATCTTCAGTATGAAAGCTGGCCAGCAGGAAGGAAGCCAGTACCAAGTTGATTTATTTCTCCATGTTCCCTGATGTATCCATCTGTGGTGTCTTTACCATCAAGTTCAGGTGCGCAACCAAAAGCAATGACAGTAGTTTGTATTGTTTGGAAGAGTCTCTGGGCCATCTCCAACCAACAACTAAAGGGCAGGTGCCGCACACCTGGTACTGGGCTTTTTATTTGACATCCTGTGGCTTCTGGTATCCTTTCCTACCCCCTTCTTTTCTCTCCCCTCCCATCCATCTCCCCACTTAAACTTCTCTCCCTATTCCCCTTTTCTTCTTTCTGTCACCTGTGTTCTATTATACTCCCTCCCTTAGGCAATTTCTACTTCTCACCTATAGTCCCTTTCTAGTTTTTTGTTTGTTTGTTTGTGTTTATTTATTTATTTATTTTCTTTTTGAGACAGGGTCTCCCTTTAGTCCCAGCCTACCTGGAGCTCACTATGTAGACCAGGCTGGCCTTGAATTCAACAGAGATCTACCTGTCCTTCTCTCCTGAGTGCTGGAATTAAAGGCATGTGCCACCATGCACAGCCATCCCTTTCTAGTTTGTGCATTGTACATGTATTCCAAATTAAACACATGAATCTAAAGATTCCACAGGGTGCGGTGGCCCAAACTTTTAATCCCAGTACTCGGGAGACAGAGGCAGGCAGATCTCTGTGAGTTCAAGGCCAGCCTGGTCTACATAGTGAGCTCCAGGCCAGCTGGGACTAAAGGGAGACCCTGCCTCAAAAAGACAAAACAAAACAAAAGCCCTAAAGATTCCATGCTAAGATTCACATAAAAGTGAGAATGTTGTTTTGTTTGTTTTTCTGGATCTTGGTTACCTCACTTACAATGTTTTGAACTTTATTCATTTACCTTCACATTTCATAATTTTTCCTTAATGTTAAATAAAAATCCTTTTGTATATAGGTACCACATCTTCATTATCCATATTCATCAGTTAATAGACATCTAGGCTGTTTCCATGTCCTAGCTATTGTGAATAGAGCAGCTGTGAACATGGATGAGCATGCATCTCTGTAGTACGAACTGGAATCATTGGTGTACATGCCCAGAGGTGGTAGAGTTGGGTCATGTAGTAAATCTATTTCTTTTTTCTGAGGAACTTCCATACTGACTTCCATAATGGGCACACTAATTTACTCCCAGCAAGAGCTTGCATGAGTGTTCCTCATTTTTCACATCCTTGCTAGCATTTGTTATCTTTTGTTTTTAAAATCTTAGCCATTCTGAACTGGTGTAAGATAAATTTTTTTTATAATTTTTTAAATTTTATTTATTTTTGTATGTGTATGAATGTACTGTCTGCATGTAGGTTTGTGCACGCACCTGTGTCGTGCAATGCCGCGGAGGTCAGAAGAGGGTCTTGGATTCCCCTGGAACTGGAGTTTTCCTGGAATTGGAGTTACAGACGGTTCTCAGCTGTCATGTGGGTGCTGGGGATCGAACCCGGGTCCTCTGCAAGAGCAGTCGGTGCTCTTAACCGCTAGGCTATCTCTCCAGCCCAAGATAAAATTTTAAAGTAATTTTAATCTGTTCACTTCCATAGTCCACTTTTTAATTGGGTTGTTGGTTTCCTTGGTGTTTAGTTTTTTGAGTTCCTCACATACTCTGGATAGTAAACATCTGTCAGATGTATAGTAAGGCTATCAAAAGATTTTTTTCCATTCTTTATGCTGCCTTTTTTAGCTGATTAATTTTCCTTTGTAGTACAGAAGGTTTTTAATTTCATGAAGTCTCACTTTTTCATTATTGTTCTTACCTACTGGGTGATGGGAAATTCAAGAAAATGATGATCTGAGCCATATCCTAAATGACGATCTGAGCCTTATCCTAAATGATGATCTAAGCCGTATCCTAAATGATGATCTGAGCTGTATCCTAAATGATGATCTGAGCCGTATCCTAAATGATGATCTGAGCCGTATCCTAAATGATGATCTGAGCCGTATCCTAAATGATGATCTGAGCCATATCCTAAATGATGATCTGAGCCGTATCCTAAATGATGATCTGAGCCGTATCCTAAATGATGATCTGAGCCATATCCTAAATGATGATCTGAGCCGTATCCTCAATGATGATCTGAGCCTTATCCTAAATGATGATCTGAGCCGTACCCTAAATGATGATCTGAGCTGTATCCTAAATGATGATCTGACCTGTATCCTAAGTGATGATCTGACCCATATCCTAAATGATGATCTGAGCCATATCCTAAATGATGATCTGAGCTGTATCCTAAATGATGATCTGACCTGTAACCTAAGTGATGATCTGACCCATATACTAAATGATGATCTGACCCATGTCCTAAAGGACAGTCCCTACTCCTTCTTCTAGAAGTTTCAGTTTCAGGTCTAACATTGAGATCCTTGCTCCATTTGCAATAGATTTTTGTGTAGGTAAGACAGAAGTTTTAAGTTTCATTCTTGTACATGTAGATAGCTATTTTCCCCAAATATATTTGATGAGATTCTGTCTTTTCTCAAATGTATGTTTTTGTCATTTCCATAAAATTCATGTGCCTAAAGGGGTATGGACTTGTATCTGGGTTTGTGGTTCTGTTCCATTTATCAATGTATCTACCATCCTATTGTTTTGGCTCCATGGTATAACTGGAAATCAGGGATGTGACATCTTTAGCATTGTTTGTATTAGTGAGGATTCCTTTTGTCTAGCTAGGTCTTTTGTATTTCCATTTGAATTTTGTGTTCGTGTTTTTCAAAATCTGTGAAGAATTATGTTGGAATTTTGGTACAAATTGTATTGAATCTGTAGGTGGCTTTTTGGTAGGATGGCCATTTTCATATCAGTCCTAGCTATGTGCATGGAAAGTCTCTTGATCTTCTGATGTCTTCATTTTCTTCTTCACTGTTGAAAAGTTTTCATTGTATAGGTCTTTCCCTTCCTTGATTGTTTTCCCCAAGATATTTTATTTCTTGAGGCTATTGTGAATGCGATTTTGTTTCCATGATTTTTTTCCTCAGTCTCTTTGTCTGGTAAATAGGAAGGCTGACAACTTTGGTATGATGGTTTTGTAACCTGCTTCTTTGTTGACAGTATCAGATATAGGAGTTTCCTGGTAGATTCTTTGGGGGTCTTTCATGTCACCTGTGAGTACGAATATTTTGATTTTACTTGTTTCTGCCCCTTTTACTTCCTTCTCTTGTCTTACTCTGGGTAGGACTTAAGGCACTATATTCCACAGGACTATTAAAAGTTCCTAATCTAAATGGGAATGCTTGAAGATGTTCTCCACTTAATATGCTAAGATTGGTTGCTCTTGGTTTGTCATAGAGGGCCTTTACTATGTTAAGACATGTTTCCTCCATCTCTAGTCTCTAGGATTTTTTCTTTCTAAATCATGAAGGGGTGTTGGATTTTGTCAAAGGCCTTCTAAGTACCACTTGAAATAATCATGTGATTTCTATCTTTGAGTTTATTTTTCCGGTGAAGTACATTTATTGACTTATGTTGAACTATCCCTGCATTTCTGGAATGAAATGACTTGATAATGGTGAATGATCTTTTGGATGTATTTTGGAATAGTGTTTGCAAGTATTTTCTTGAGAATTTTTCATCTATGTTAATCATGGATATTGACTTATAATTCTTGTTTTTGTTGGTTTTAAAATCAGGGTAATACTTCTTGTATGCCTATGCTATGTAGCTTTTAACTCTTCATGGAGCTGAAGAATTCTTGCATCTTCCGTTCACATTGTTTTGGGTTTTTGTTTTGTTTTGTTTTGTTTGGTTTTGTTTGGTTTTGTTTGGTTTTGTTTTGTTTTGGGTTTTTTGGTCTTTTCAAGACAGCCCCAGCTGTCCTGGAACTCACTCTGTTGACCAGGCTGGCCTTGAACTCAGAAAGATCAGCCTGCCTCTGCCTCCCAAGTGCTGGGATTATTCTGTTCGCAAATTTAAAAAATCAATGATAATATATTTTTTTAAATGTGACAGAACCCCCACATGTTCTGTTCACACATTTAAAAAATATTATCGTTAATCTTCACCAATGATCCAGTTCTCCTGTTCTGCCTTCACAAGCCAGGCCTACATCATCTGCATCTCTCCAGGCTCCCACACAACAGCTTACTAAATAAATGCCAAGTACTCAAGAACTTTTCCAACCCAAAGTTCCAAGTGCTTCCACAGTTTCCCAAAAATGACATGGTTAGGTCTGTCAAAGCAACACTTTACCCCTGGTACCAAATTTTTTTCCTAGCTATTTTTCTATTGGCATGATACGTATCCTTACTAAAGCAACTTAGGTACCTTGCGTATGCTCAGCATGCTTTCTTATTTATCCCACGGCCACCAGCTCAGGTTGGCACCTCATACTGGTCTGGGCCCTCCTGCATCATTCAACAGTAAAGAAAATACCTCACAGATGCACCCTCAAGTCAGTCCAACGGAGGAAATTCCCTAATAGAGCTTCCCTTTTCCAGGTTTGTCCATGTGAAGTTATCCAGCACAGGAGGTTTTTTTCTTTTTCTTTTTCTTTTTCTTTTTTTTTTTTTTTTTTTTTTTTTGAGGAGACAAGTTTTCTTGGTTTTTCATGTTGTATGTGTTTTTGCACTGCAATTTGCCTACTAGGTGTTAGATAATTGGTTAAGATTTGTTGTTGTTTGGTTTTCTAATTCAGATGGTCTTTCAGTGAGAGACTAGGTTATAACACAGTTGTGATGATGTTTTAAACTGTTAGATTGGTGTTCAAGACACCAGTATCTATCTCCAGTCTCTGGCCTGTGAGTTCAGTACTGTTTTTAGCAACAGAAACTATCCAGTAGCTAACCTGCTCTAATAATTGAGTAGCAGGTAACTATAAAATAGACTCTTTTTAAGTACCAATTAGTTTGGAGAGTAAAGGGGCCCCAGTGGTACTGTGTATAGTAGTATCTGGTATGAATGCAGAGGAAAAGAGGAAATGAGCAACCACAGAGAGATTAGTAATCAGAACTAAGTTGTCAGATGGGATGCACAGGAGGACATACAGGCTGGAATAACAGGGTAAAGGGGAAAAAATGGGGTAGATGTTGGGGTTTTCATTAATGTTAGACTGAAAAGGAGAGGTACAGAGACATAGCTAATACTGTAAGCAGGCCATCCTCTGGACTTTGGGAGGCATAACATTAAGAGAAATGGGTATGGGGGGAAAGAAAGGAAGATTAAAAGAAAACTAAAAGGAGAGAGAGAGGAGGAAGGAGGAAGAGGAGGAAAGGTAAAAAGGAGGAGGAGGAAGAAAAACAACAGCAGGGTACAGTGGTTTAATACTGTAAGCAGGCCATCCTCTGGTCTTTGGGAGGCATAACATTAAGAGAAATGGGTATGGGGGGAAAGACAGGAAGATTAAAAGAAAACTAAAAGGAGAGAGAGAGAAGTGGAGGAAGGAGGAAGAGGAGGAAAGGTAAAAAGGAGGAGGAGGAAGAAAAACAACAGCAGGGTACAGTGGCTTGCTACAGTGCCCTCCTGTACTGTATAGACAAAAAAATAGCTGTAGGCACAGGAGCACAGCTGGATGGAGGTAGTGGGATTGTTGACAAAGAAGAGTTCTAATAGGGAAGGAGATGATTCCTGAACTTTGAGGTCCTCTCCTTGGTTGATTCCCCTGCTTTGTTTCCATCATCCTGGTCTGGAATGTGCTCCATGTGGCTTTTAAATAGTTCAGTCCTGTGGTCTCCCAGCTCCTCTTGACTTTGTTGGGTGACTTGTGGATACATAGCTGAGAGAAAGTCCATCCAGTTGGGATTACTGCATTCTAACAGGGTTGGGAGCAAATCCTGGTTGTGGGGTGCTCAAAGAAGTGGTCAGAGTTTCTATTAGGTCCTGTAGCTTTGCCTTTCCCCTGTGGGTGTTGTTAGTGGCCCTGCCAGAAGTCTCTTGGGACCCCTGTGAAATCCCCACAAGCCCTACTTTTGTTTCCTGGTCAATCTTTTGCCTACTTTGCATGGGATAACACATTCCTATTATTCTAGTTTGCTTCAATATTGCTGTGACAAAATACTCTGACCAATAACAACTTGGGGAAGAAAGGGTTTTATTCTCCTAGGTCACAGTTCATCACTTAGAGAGCTCAAGGTAGGAACTCAGGGCAGGAACCTGGAGGCAGGAGCCGAAAGAACAGGTGGAGGAATGCTGCTTACTCCCTTGTTCCCCTGGCCCATACTCAGCCTACTTATACTGTACAGGACTGCCTGCCCAGGAGGCTGCGCCCTCCCACATCATTCAACAGTCAAGAAAATACCCCACAGACATAGCTACACCCCAGGCCAATGGAGGCAGTTCCCCAATTGAGGCTCCTTCAACCCAGGTGTATCAGGTTGACATTAAAGCTATCCAGCACAGCTATGAAATTTATGGCTGCTTTGATGCAGTTTAACATCAAGCCCTGTTTGGTGGTAGAGTAAGTTTCTGGGTCTTATGATAGAAGAAGTTTGTTAGGGTGTTGATTAAATATCTAGAGAAGTAACATATGGAGTACTAAATTATTCCTGTTCCCTTTAATTTCCCAACTATAATCACCCACTTCTTCTGACTTAGCTTCCAATATGCCATCTTACCTGGGAATCTCTCTCTTTTTTTAATTTGTGTTTTATTCTTTGACAGTTTGAAATGTGTATATATTGTATTTTGATCATATTCACCTCCCTCTTATCTTCCTCTCACCCCTTCTGGAAGCCTTCTGCCTCACAAATCCCCTTGTACTTTCATGTCTGTTTTAAACTAACCCACCAAATGTAATTAGGCTTCCTTGCATGTGGGTTGTATGGGGCTATTTTCTGGTTGTCAGGCAGCTTAGTATGGGCTCCACTTCTAGAGAAAGATTAAAAGATGACCCCTCCCCCAGCAGCCATTAACTGCTAGTAGCTCCTCATCTCGGGTAGCACCTCATCTGTACTTCGCTAGTCCATGTTGGAATATTGAAGAATTTAGTCTTGTGCAGGTCATATGCAATTAATTACAGTTACTGTGAGTTCATGAGTCATACCTGTGTCATGTCCAGAAGATAGCTTTTCACAGCATTCCCTCCATCCACCTGTGGCCCTTACATTTTTTTTAATTGAAGTTTTGTGCCTTTCATACAACATTTCTAAATCAAATTTATACCCCTTCCCTGCCCCCTCCCACCAAAGTTCATATATTCTGCCATACATGTTTTGCATCTTTTTCTGTCTTTTTTTTTATTTCTTTGATGTAGTAAAGTTTACTGTTTTGTTCAGTTCTTTGACCCAGTCCTTTTTTTTGTTGTTGTTGTTCCCTCCAATTTATTTTCACACATTGTAATTTTGGTATATGTTTGGTGTGCATATATGCATATTTTGAAGTGATATAAATTATAGGTTAATTCCAAAACATGTTTAGAGATTCATATTTTGACACTAGGGTTATAAAGAAGGAATACTACTTTACATTCCTACATGACATAGCATGTTGATTAATAGCATCAGGTATTATATTCACACACAAAAAAAGTCAGTTTGCCTTACAAATAGGGATTTGGTGCTAGTGAGGGACACCATACATCATTTGTTTTTCTCAGACTGTGTTACTTAGCACAATGGCTTCTAGTTCCATCCATTTACTTGCAAAGTTCATGATGTCTTTCTTTATGGCTAGAATTCCATTGTATTGATGTACCACATTTTCTTTATCCACTCTTCAGTTGAGGGACACTTGGGTTGCTTCCAGCTCTTCGCTATTGTGAAGAGAGCTGCAATAAACATAGATGTATATATATCTCTGTGATAGGATGAGTCTTGTGGGTATATACCCCAGAATGTTATGACTGGGTAATTTTCAGTTTAAGAGTTCTCTACATTGCATTTTGACTATGATATGGTATGGGGAATTTCTTTTCTGATCATTTCTATTTGGTGTTCTATGTGCTTCTTGTATTTGTATGGGTATGTCTTTTTTCATTGCGGAAATTTTCTTCTGTAATTCTATTGAAGATCTGGTCCATATCATTATCCTGGGATTCTTCTCCTTCCTCTATATCTATGATGCAGAGGTTTGGTCTTTTCATGGTGTCCCACATTTCCTGATTATCCCACTCTTGTGTTTTTTTAAAAATTTTCGTAATCTTTGCTCGAGCATTCTAGTTCTTCCATGTTATCTTCCAGTCTTGATATTCTATTTTCTGCTTCATCCATTCTGTAAATGAGGCTTTCTCCCATCCTTTCCTGTTGATTTCAGCCTGGGATTTTTTCAGTGATTTCAGTTCCTTTCAGAGTTTGTCATTCTCTCCTTCTAGTTCTTTGATTTGACATTCAGTTTCCTTTTTCATTTCAGCCTGAGATTTGTTCAGTATTTCCACTTCCTTCTGGTGTTTGTCATTTTCTCCCTCTAATTCTTTGATTCATTTGTGTGTGTGTGTTCTTTATTTTCCTTGCTTTCTTTGAGTTTGAGTATGTCTATGGTAGTTCTTTTACGATCTGTGTCCTGGGTTACCTCCAGGGAGATCTCATTGTAGGAGTCTTCTATAGAACTGGTAGAATTTGGTCCAGATTTATTATTTGGTTTTTCCATGTTATTATTTCTTCATTGTGCTTTTGGCATGTTGATTTGTCTTTCTGTTTATATTCTGTTGCAGATCTCATGTGTTTCTTCATTGTGTTAGAGGGTGACTTTACTTGTTTTCTTGTGGCTTCGTTATCTTCCTGTTAGGTATGAAGGGCTGGTTTATCCTCTTGTTAGGTTTGAAGGGCTGGTTTATCCTCTTGTTAGGTATGAAGGGCTGGTTTATCCTCTTGTTAGGCATGAAGGGCTGGTTTATCCTCTTGTTAGGTGTGAAGGGCTGGTTGGTATAGGCTTCAGGTTTTTACTTTTGGTTTTGTACTGGAAGGATCAGCTACTTCTCACCTTTCTGGTCTGTAGCTTCTCCAGAGATCTGGGTAGGTAACAGTCAGGTCTTGAACTTCATGCTGGGTTATATGAGAGTATCAGTTCCCTTGGCTTGGCTGTAAGCTTCTGTAGTGGCCTGCATGGGCCGGGCAGCTCTCCTGGGTGCTCTGCCGGGTGGTCTCAGAGTTCCACTTGGTTCAGCTTACTTGTGGGCCTGCCTAGGCCAGGTCACTCTGCAGGGTCTAATCTCCGCAATAACCACTGCCCACTGCAAAAAGAAGCTTCTCTGAGCAAGGCTGAGAGTAGCTGTAGGCTGTGGGTATAAACAAAAGTATTTAGAAGGCAATTTGGCACTGTTTCTATTCAGCAATACAGTAGTAGTACGTTTCCCTCTATGACCTATGACCTATCCAGCCACAGACTTTGAACAGATTTACAGTCCTAGGCATGAGTTCCTTCTTGTGGAGTGGGCCTCAAATCCAGTCAGAGTGATTGGTTACACCCTTTGTGCCAGTATCACACCAATGGGTAATACTGACTCTAAAAACAAAAAATAGAAACAAAAATATATCCCCAAACAAAATATCCCTGTCCTTCTCTACCCTGATATTTATCTTGAGGTTGAGAGCAGAATTTTTACCAGGACAGTACAGAATCTTAGCACATGGCAACCTCTAGCAGGATGTTCTATATGCTCTTTTTGGTGTGTGCTCCCAATCCGTCTCAGTCTCACCTTTTTGTCAATCATTCCTAATTCTTTTCCTCCTTCTATTTTCATCACCCCCAAATCTGCCTAGACATCTGTTTCCAGGTGATGCAGATGACCAGAAAATTTCTGAGCCATATGTAATTTATGTGGAACATAATATTGGGAACATTAATTTTGTCTTGGAATTCTGTCTTCTTGATTGATTTTTAGTATACTTTTGTATTTTTCATGGGACTCAAACTGCTTCAAATCTGGGATACCTGAAGTCTTGAAAGTTATAAATAGATACATTTACATTTGTGCGCTTTTAAGTGAGATGATGCTACTTGTAAATACCTTTGAAACTAGTCCTTGTTTACTCTCAGAATCATTAATAAGTTCTTCTCATAGCTTATTTCTGATGTTTATGTAATATATTAGTATTTTTCTATTATTCTAATATAGTGGTTAGGGCCTGAGTACAAAGAAATAATGCTTATTTAGCTCACCTTTTAGGAGAAAAAAAGTCTAAAATCAGGTGGCTGTTGATGAGGGTCTTATATAGATGGCATCATGATAAAGTGTGTTTGATAGATCACATGACAAAGCAGGAATCCAGGACACACACCGGCAGTCTCATTGATTTATATCAATTCCTCTCATGAGAACCCATTGGGGTACCTCCCAAAATCTCTTCCTCTCTTTTAAGGTCCAGCAATCTCCTATTAAGCCCACCTCTTTTTTAAAATTTTATTTATTTTTTATGTGTATGAATGTGCTGTCTGCCTGTAGGTTTGTACACCCTTGTCATGCAGTGCTGTGGAGGTCAGAAGAGGGCATTGGATTCCCATGGAACTGGAGTTAAAGATGGTTCTCAGCTGCCAAGTGGGTGCTGGGAATTGAACCTGGGTCCTCTGCAAGAGCAGTAGGTGCTCTTAACCACTAGGCCGTCTCTCCAGCCCCAAGCCCACCTCTTAAATTGCTATACTCCAAGTTTCCAACATACAAATCCTTGTTGGACAAACCACATCTAAACCACAACAAAATTTATTTAGTAGCTTTAGTTGATAATTTTAGTTGTTTCAGTTCCGTGTCTACATTTTATCAATTCCAAGACCAGTTATATTGTAATATTAAAGTTATGAACTTGATGCATTTGTATTTCAAGGTTGTAATTTTATTTAAACTTTATTTAAACTCCCATTCTTTCTCTCATCTAGTCATCTTTTATATATCTATAGAAATATAATGCACTTCTTATATTTGAGAAATTTTTACTATTCCTCTCATTTATTGACTTACTCCCAGTGGATCAGAGAAGATAAATTTAGTCTTTTGAAAAATATGGAGTCTTGTTCTATGCTGAGTTTTTGTCTGATTGAGTCAGCATGGGTCTTGTGCATGCTGTCACCATTGTTACGAGGTCCCACGAGCAAGTTACCAGTGGCATGAAAGCCTCTGTTTCCTTATGATCATGTACCAATCCTGGCTCTTAAATTCTTTCCAACCCCCTCTTCTGCAAAGATCCCTGAGCATTGAGTAGATGAGGTTTAATGAAGAATCCTGTCCAGGGACATGTATTCTGTAGTCTCTTATTCTCTACAACTTGGCCAGTTTGGGCCTTCTGCATCGATCACACTGTTCCACTATGTTCCATGAGCCTTAGGTGGAAATTTTCAAGCACAGATGTGTTACGTATGTCTGCTATCTTTCAGCTATACATTGTCCTGTTTTGCACCTGGAATGTGGTTTGTTGTAGAGAACATGGACAGTAAAGACATTTATTCTAGTGCTGTATCCAGTTTTCTGCATATGCCTATAAGGTCTAGTTGGTAATCATTCACGTCTTTCTTACTGACTTTTTGCATGTATTGAATACAATAATGTGTATTCAGTATAAATTATTGAATATTGTGTACTAAAATCACCAAATGTTATTTTTCACTTCAGTCCCATCAACTTTAGCTTCATAAGTAGCTACATGTATGTTTTTAGCTATTATATCTTCTTAATGAATTAAATCTTTTGTCAATATATGAGGATTCAACAATATTTAACCTTGTTTCAATATAATCAAAGATATCAATAATTATCTTTTTTAACCTTTGTCAACAGGTTTGGCAAATAGCTTGTTACCTGATACTAGCAAAGTCCTCTTATCTTTTTGGTAGAAGAGTCAACAATATTGAACCTTGTATCAATATAATCAAAGATATCAATAATTATCTTTTTTAACCTTTATCAACAGGTTTTGACATAAAGCTTCTTTTATTTTTTATTTTTTTTATTTTTTGGTCTTTTTGAGACAGGGTCTCTCTGTAGTCCCAGCTGTCCTGAAACTCACTCTGTAGACCGCGCTGGCCTCGAACTCACAAAGATCCGCCTGCCTCTGCCTCCCAAGTGCTAGGATTAAAGGCGTGTGCCACCAGGCCTGGTGACATAAAGCTTCTTATCTGATACTAGTAAACTCCTCTTTTGGGTTATATTTTTGCCAGAGTGCATGGATTATTGTCTTCCATCATATTATTTTGAATATATTTCTGTGTGTGTGTCTCTCTGTCTTTATGTCTGTCTGTCTGTCTGTCTGTCTGTCATCCCCCCATCCCATCCTCTCCCCATGTAGGCAAGGCTTATCACAAACTTTCTCTCCCCCTGCCACTGTTTTCTTCGAGTTGGGATTACAGACATGCATTGCTACACCTAGCTTGAGGCTTTTTGCTTATTTTTGTAGTTGTTTTTTGTTTTGTTTTGTTTTGTTTTGTTTTTGTCATGCATCAACTTTGGGAAGCTTCTGGCCATTATTTCCTCCATTATGTTTTGTGGGATTGATGTCTCATTTGGCTGTAGCATCAACGGGGGAAGGGGGTGGGCTGACCTTTTTACCCAGGTCACCTGTGAAAGGCCTGGGTTAGGCCACACTCCCCTTGCCAAAGTGAGAAATCAAGCTTTACAGTTCTGCTTTGAAGTGCGGGGTGAAAAAGCATCATGTTTTGCTAGCCTGGTGGATCCTCTACTGGCTCACACCTTCCACAGACACTGTGAAATTCTCATGCACCTCCCAACCCCCATTTTAGCCTCAAAAACTTGTTAGTGTATAAGTCCCCCGACTCCTGCCAATAAACGAGTTGTTCCCTCTCTTGGAATGGCTCCCAGGTCTCATTCCTTTGATCCATTTCTTGGGCTCATCCAGAACTACTTGCCCTCACTTGCTGTATCTCTACCTGTTCCTTACCTCACAGCTGGCCAAAGATGAGCTAAGGGAACTGACTGTCAGCTAATGGAGATGGAGGAAGCAACAATTTCATCCATTTCTCTGCCTTCTCCCCCCTCCATCATTTATAGGTTGATTGGTTTGATGGTTTTACACAATGTCTTAGTCTCTATTTGCTTGTTGTTTTTTCTATTTCTGCTCCTTGGATTTGATCGTTTTTAGGTGAAAAACATTTTTTTGTTTTAGTTTCCCCCATTTGGTTTAATCTCAGTTAACTATAGGTTTGTTATATGTAGCCATTATGTTGACATATGATCCTTCTAGTCCTAGTGTACTCAGGGCTTTTTATGATGAGGGTTGTTGGATTTTGTAAGAGTTTTCTGTAGTATTTGAGATATCCATGTGATTTCTGTCCTTGAGTCTATTTATGTGGTGGATTATATTTCATGATTTGTCTGTATTGAACTTTACCTGTATCTCTGGGATAAAGCCACTTTGATCTTGGTGGTGATTTTTATGTTATTAGGTACAGTTTGGAAATATTTTATTGAAGATTTTTACATCTGTATTCAGCAGATAAATTGCTCTGTGATTTTTTAAAATTTTTTTGCAATTTGGTACCAGTGATAGGATTTTCATAAAAAGAGTTTGGTAGTGCTCCTCCTTTTTCTATTTTATAGAATGGTTTGAAAAACATTGTTATTAATTCTTCTTTAAAGGTGTGGCAAAATCTTTCTGATCTGGACTTTTTTGTTTGTGAAATTTTTTATAAGTAATTTAATCTCATTGCTTGTTATAGATCTGGCTAATTTATCACATTAGTTTAATTTTAGTAGGCCATATGCATATTGATATTTATTCATTTCATTTTGATTTTTCAGTTTAACAAAATATCTTTTTAGGTTTATCTTAATTTTCATTTGTATCTGTCAAAAGACTCCTATTTAATCTCTAATTTATTAGTTAACAATTTTTCTTTGGGTTATTTTAGCTAAGAGTTTGTTGATCTTGTTTTCCCTTTCAAAGAATTTCTTATTTCCTTGATTTTTATCTTTTCTATTTTCATTTCATTAATTTCTGTTCTGATTTTATTTATTTTAGTCTACTGATTTGGGATTGGCCTTCTTTAAAAAATATTTTGTTCAAGGCCAGCCTGGTCTATAGAGCAAGCTCCAAGCCAGCTGGGACTAAAGGGAGACCCAGTCTCAAAAAGACAAAAAAAAATTTTTTTATACCGCAGGGAACATTCTGCAAAATCGACCACATAATGGGACACAAAAGAAACCTCAACAAATACAAAAGGATTGAAATAATTTCATGCATTCTATCAGACCACAGTGGAATAAAGCTCAATATCAACACCAGAATAAGCTCCACTACCTACATGAACACATGGAGTCTAAACAACACACTCCTGAATCAGGAATGGGTTGGAGAAGAAGTAAAGAACAAATTAAAAGTATTCCTGGAAATAAATGAAAATGACAATACAGCAAAATAAGACCTGTGGGATACTTTAAAAGCAGTCCTGTGGCCAAGCCGTCTGAAACTCCAGTTCCAGGAGAACTCCAGTTCCAGGGGAGTCCGACACCCTCTTCTGACCTCTGCAGCGTTGCACGTCACGGGTGCACAGACTTGCATGCAGACAATACATTCATACACATACAGAAATAAATAAAAATTAAAAAAAGAAAAAGTTAAAAAAAAAAAAAAGCAGTCCTAAGAGGGAAATTTATAGCCTTAAGTGCCCACATTAAAAAAATAAATAACCAGAAAGGGAACGAACAAATGATCTAACACTGCAACTAAAAACATTTGAGAGACAACAACAAATGAACCCTAAACACAGCAGACAGGAAGAAATAACAAAAATCAGAGCAGAAATCAATGAAATAGACTCAAAGAAAACAATAAAAATAATCAATGAATCCAAAAGCCAGTTCTTTGAAAGGATAAACAAGATAGACAGACCTCTAGCCCAGTTAACCAAAAGAAAGTTAAGAGCAATTCCAAATCAGTAGTATTTGTGATGAAAAGGGAAACATCACAGCAAAGAAAAGATCTAGACAATTATACGAGAATACTTCTAAAACCTATACTCAACTAAATTTGAAAACCTAAGAGAAATGGATGAATATCTGCAATCCTGGGAATCAACAAAGCTTAACCACAAGAAGAGATTGACAGCTTAAACAAACAATAATATTTGAGGAAATTGAAAATGTAATAAAAAATCCCAACTAATAAAAGCCCAGACCCAGACGGTTTCACAGCAGAATTCTATAAAAACATGTAAAGAGGTCTTACAACCATTATTATTCAAACTGTTCAGAAGGATACAAACAGAGGGAAATCTCCCAAATTCCTTCTATGAAGGCAGCATCACTCTAATACCAAAGCCAGGCAAAGATACAACCAAAAAAGAAAACTATAGACCAATCTCACTAATGAACATAGACGTAAAAATTCTCAACAAAATACGTGCAAATCATATACAGGCCCACTTCAAAAAAGATCATCCATCATGACCAAGTTGGATTCATACCAGAGATGCAAGGATGGTTCAACATACATAAATCGATTAATATAAAACACATAAATGGACTGAAAGACAAAAACCACACAATCATCTCAATTGACACTTTAGAAAAAACCTTTGACAAGATCCATCATCCCTTCATGTTGAAAGTTCTACAGAGAATTGGACTGGAGCAAACATTCCCCAATGTAATCAAAGGCATATACAACAGATCCATAGCCAACATCATTCTAAATGGAGAAAAGTTAGAAGCATTCCTCTTAAAGGTAGGAACTGGGCAAGGCCGTCACCTATCACCATTCCTCTTCAATATAGTGACAGAAAAGCTTGCTAGGGCAATAAAGCAAGAAAGGAAAATTAAAGGAGTACTAATTGGAAAAGAGGAAGTCAAGCTATCCCTGTTTGCAGATGATATGATAGTTTACCTAAGGGATGCTAGAAACTCTACCAGAAAACTCCTAGAAATGATTAAGAGTTTCAGTAAAGTGGCAGGATACAAAATTAACCTAGAAAAATTGGTAGCCTTTACACCAACAGCAAGCAACTAGAGAAAGAATATGAGGAGACCTTCCCCTTCATAATAGCCTCAAAAAAATAAAATACCTGGGAATAAAATTAACCAAATACACCAAAGATCTCTATAAAATTTTTTTTAACCCCTGAAGATTGAAGATGACATCAAAAGATGGAAAGACCTCCCATGCTCATGGATTGGAAAAATTAATATAGTAAAAATGTCTATTATACTCAAATTAATATACAGATTCAATGCAATCCCAATTAAAATCCCCCACAGGAAAAAAAAAAAAATCCTTAAATTCTTATGGAAAAACAAAACATCCTGAAGGGAACCCTGAGCAAAAAGAGCAATGCAGGGGTGATTACTATACCAGACTTCAAACTATATTACAAGGCTATAGTCATAAAGACAGCCTGGTACTGGCACAAAAACAGACCTGTAGACCAGAGGAACAAAATTGAAGATCCAAATGAGCTCATACAGTTCCAGCCACGTCATATTTGACAAAGGGTCCAAAAAAACTCAATGGAGGAAAGACAGCATCTTCAGCAAGTGATGCAGGCAAAACTGGATCAGTATTTGTAGAAGAAAAAAATTGAACCCCTCCCTACCTCTCACCCTGTACAAAAATTAACTCCAAATGGATCAAAGACCTCAATGTGAATTTCGAAACACTGAAGGTGATAGAAGAAAATGTGGGCAGCAACCTATAAGACATAGGCATAGGAGAAGACTTCCTAAATCAGACAGCAGCTGTACAGAAAGTGGGGTCAAGAGTTGGTAAGTGGGACCTCATTAAACTCAAAAGCTTCTGTATAGTGAAACAGTCAGGAAAGTGATGAGAAAACCCACAGAGTGGGAGGAAACTTTCATTAGTGATAGATCTGACAGAGCATTAACATCCAGAATATATAAACTACTCAAAAAAAAAAAAAAAGTAAGAAACGAATCAGTCACTCAAAAGATAAAGAGCTGAGCAGAGATTTCACAAATGAGGAAATAAAGATAGTTGAGAAACTTCTTAAAACATGTTCAACATCTCAAATAAGGAAATGCAAATTAAAACCACCTTAAGATATCATCTCACTCCTATAGGATCAAGAAAACAAATGATACCAAATGCTGGAGAGGTTGTGGGGAAAGAGGAACACTCATCCACTGCTAGTGGGAATGTAAACTCCTATATCCACTATGGAAAGCAGTATGAAGAACCCTCAAAAGACTTAAAATGAGCTTACCACCTGACCCAGCCATACCACTCCTGGGTATATACCCACAAGACTTATCCTACCGTTAGAGATACATGCACAGCCATGTTCATTTCAGCTCTCTTCACAATAGGGAAGAGCTGGAACCAACCCAAGTGCCCATCAATCAATGAGTGGATAGAGAAAATATGGTCCATCTACACAGTGGAGTTCTATGCAGCAGTAAAGAAAGATGGCATCAGGAGCTTTGTGGGTAAATGGATGGAACTAGAAGATATTATGCTAAGTGAAGTAACACAGACCCAGAAAAGCAAATGATGAATGTTATTCCTCATCTGTGGATGCTAGTACCCAGCACTGAGTTGTAAGGCAAACTGAGCAACATCAATGTTATATACCCCTTTCCCTGAAAGCAACTGTCCTCTTATAATATAAATCCCTTAACAGGCTCTAGAATTAACCCACTATTTACGTTTTGACTTTGTAATCTTGGTATATGGATGGAGGGATATATAGGCATATTTGAGAATAATATAAATTTTAAAAGAAAAATATGAATACTCAAATATGATATGGAAATGACAATTTGTATACAGATTATATAAATTTAGTATAGGTGTGACATATATATATATATATATATATATATATATATAGATAGATAGATAGATAGATAGATATACTTATATATATGCATATATTGAAGCAGCACAGATTGGAGGAAACTACAACAGCAGAGGAACTGCGACAGGGAATGGACTGAAACAGTAAAGTTCCCCCAAGAACAATAATCCTCTACTTTGAAAAACTTTGAAAAGAATCAGAAAAAGATACAGGGCAGGAATGGCAGGGTGCATGAACTTGGGTGGGATCGAGGGCATGGAAGGGGAGATGAGTCTATATTGGAATGAGAAACGATGTATGAAATGCATAAAACTTCAATAAAACTGTTTAAAATAAAGGAATTAACAACAACAAAAAAGAAAGTTGATATCATGAACTTTGTAGGTAAATGGGTGGAACTCAATGCCATTATGCTAAGTGTAGTAACACAGTCCCAGAAAAAGAAAGGAATAATGGTATCCCTCATTTGTGGATGCTAGCACCAAATCCCTAGTTGAAAGGCAAGCTCAGCAATGTTAATGTTATATATATCTGAAAGCATCTGTGCTGTAATAATGTGAATCAATTAAAGGGCTCGAGAATCCTTACCATTTATTTTCAGACTTTGTAATTGCGGTACATGGGTGGAGGGTATGTATTTATATTTTAGAGTAATATATAATTAAAGGGGAAAATGTAAATTCCTAAACATATTTTGGAATTAACATACAGTTTATTTTCAGAGGTCATATATTTGGTATATATATGTGACATTTATATAAGCATATTTGGGAGCAATACAAATGGGAGGGAACAACAACAACATAAGGACTGGGTCAAAGAACTGACTGAAACAGTTAACTTATGTCCCCAAACAATAAACCTCTGCAGAAAAAAACTTTGAAAAGACTGAGAAAAAATGCAAGACTTGTATGACATAATCCATGAACTGGGGTGGGGGTCATGGAAAGGGGAATGTGTCTAAATTGGACTGAGAAATGATATATGAAATAAACAAAACACCAGTAAAAATGTTTTGTATATATAAAAAAGAAAGCAAACATCGAGTGTAAGAATGGTTTCTTCATAGCTGTTTCCGGTAAGGGTCAAATTGCGACATAAATAAGCTCAGGTTGTGATAATTCTTCCTTCTCTCTGTTATTATCTGGCTCCCCCATACATGTACATCATAGACAATGTCAAAATTATGTAAAAGTTTTGTGAATAATGAACCAGTTCTAGAATAGAAAAACCAGAAACAAACACACAGAGTTAGGTACAGCCACCTCTGTTAGCTCTGCACACTGAAGAGAAGAGAGGCTCCTTCACAATAGGTTGCTTCTATATGTAAAAGAGTTAAACTTTTGATATGGATCCATTCCTTGGTGTCTGATTAACTTACAACTTACTGTGTGTAGGGTAAAATATATGGACTGAGATGGATCTCCCGGCATTTGATAGCTGCTGGGAGGAGAGTCCATTTTCTTTAAGGGTGTGATGCAGACTCCCAAGGATGGATCCACACTCAAGAGCATTTGGGGAAACAGGAATTACACTCAATAGGTATTTAAAAAAAAAAAAAAGAAAAAATAGTAATAGAGGACATGAAGTGTTGTGATAATAAGGTGTGGGTGAAGATGTGGGAGTGATTTGGATATGATCCAAATACATTGCATGAAATTCCCAAAGAATCAATACAAATATTTTAAGTTAAAAAAGAGAGAAGGGCTGGAGCGATGGCCTAGCGGTTAAGAGCGCCGACCGCTCTTACAGAGGACCCGAGTTCGATCCCCAGCACCCACATGGCGGCCAAGAACTGTCTGAGACTCCAATTCCAGGAGAACTCCAGTTCCAGGGGAATCCGACACCCTCTTCTGACCTCCACGGCATTGCACGACACGGGTGCACAGACCTGCATGCAGACAATATATTCATACACATACAGAAATAAAAAAAAAAGAGAGAAAAAAAGATAGAGAAGAATTCCAATAGCAAGTTAATGAAGGCAAGAATTGGCAAAAAGGATTACATGAAATTAAGAAGATTTGTAGAGCAATGGAAAATCAGAGTGAAGAGATAGCCAAAAAAAATAGTCTTCACTAACTGGATGTGAGAAAGGGAACTAATGTAGACATTTCAGAAGGAACTAAAAACATGAAACAGCAAAAAAGCTAAGCACAATCCAACAAATAAAGGAGCTGAAGAGCTGAATAGACAGTTCTCAAAAGGAGAAATATAAATGGCCAAGAAGTACTTGAGAAAGTGTTCAACATCCTTAAATTCAAGAAACACAAATTAAAATTGCTTTCTTTTTCCATCTCAACCCAGTTGCAAGGGATCTGATCAAGAAAACAAATGACAATAAATGATGACCTGAAGAATGGGAAAGAGGAACCCTCATTCTCTGCCTATTGGGAATGTGAAACTTGTGAGGCCAAAAGCAAGGAAGTTATGGATTAATTCCTGTCAGTTGTCGATTCTTAAGTTTTGCATGTTCTTATTCCTCTCTTCATTTATTATTCTCTCATCGGTTACACTTTTCCTTTGGCCTCATCCAAAGGATTCCCTCAGTGTCTTCTGAGTGGTTGGCTTAGTGCTCATAAATTCCTTTAGTTTGTTTTTATCATGGAATTTTTTTCTCCTTTAATTATTAGTTTTGCTGAGTATAGTCATCTGTATTGGCAGTCGTCTTTCAGAACTTGAACAATATCATTCCAAGGTCTCCAGGGTTTTAAAGTTTCTATTCAGAAATCTGCTTTTATTCTAATGGGCCTGCCTTCACATAAGATTTGGTGTCTTTCTCATGAGTCTTTCCATATACTTCCTTTGTTCTGTATGTTAAATGGTTTAGTTATAATACTGCAAAGGGAAGTTTTTCTTTAGTGTTTCATGTAGCTCCTATATCTGCGTTGGCATTTCATTCCTAATTAGGGGAATTTTTCTGCCATGATTTTGTTGAACATATTTTCTATAGAACTATTGTGCTGAAATTCCTTTCTATGATTCTTAGTTTTTTTTTCCTTCATAATATGCTGTACATCTTGTAAGTACTGCTCACATTTTCTTACTGACTTATTGTTGTCCTCTTCTGGATGTTCAAGTTCCTCCACTGTATCTTCTGCATTCTTGTTGATGCATTATTTTGGTGAGACTTGTCACAGTCCTTTTTATTTAACTTACTGTGTTTTTCACTTCCAGTATTTACGTTCATTTTCCTTCACCTTGGTAATTCTCTTTCTTGATTTTCTCTTTTGTATTAACTTTCTTATTTTACTAAGATCTTTGAACTGTCTTGGAATTCATTTAGGAGTTTATTCCTGTATTATTTTAAGTCATTCTTTTGAGTTCTTTGGGATTTCTTATAATTTACTCTCACTGGAGGCCATTGCTTTTATTTTTAAATTTTTCATTTTATTTGTGTTTTTACATTGTGACGAGTATCTAGAGTATCTATCTATCTATATATCATAATATATATCTATATATTTATCTCAAGGCCATCCTGTTCTATGTAGAAAGTTCTTGTCCAGGTGGGGCTACAATGAAACCCTGTCTCATATAATTTTATTTTAAATGACTTATTCTTTCATAAGGAGTGTTAGCTCTCTCTGCTCAAGAGGGATTACATTCTTAGAGGATTGTGGTATTGTTTAACTCTGCTAGACCAGTTGTCTCAGCATTAGACTCGATCCCCAGTTCTCCCTATAGACAGAATATTGTCTGTAAAAACAATCACTTTCAAAGAATCACAATCAGAGGCTGAGGAGATGCTAAGCTGGAAAAGTGCTTCTCATGCAGATGTTTACAAGGAGCAGAGTTTGATTGCTCGCATGCATGTACAAGCTTAGTGTGGCGGCATGTGCTATCATTCCCTTGCTGCAGTTAGAGACAGGAGGATTCCCATTGTTTTCTAGCCAGTCCACTTAGCCTAATAGGTAAGTTCCAGGTCCAAGGGAGAGACATTGCCTCAAAAGACAAAATAGCATCTTTCTTTAGCACTGCATAGAACTTCATTGTGTAGATGTACCACATTTTCTTTATAATTAACCTACCACTTATTTTCAGACTTTGTAATTTTGATATATGGGTGGAGGGTATTTATGCAGATTTTAGAGTAATATAAAACTAAAGGGAAAAATGTGAATTACTAAACATGTTTTGGAATTAACATACTGTTTATTTTTAGACATCATAATTTTGGTAATGGTGTTAAAAGCATATATGCATATTTTGGAGCAGTACAAATTGGAGAGAACGACAACAAAAGGACTGGGTCAAGCAACTGACTGAAACAGTAAAGTTCTGCCCAAAACAGTAAACCTCTACATAGAAAAACTTTAAAAAGACTGTGAAAAATATGCAAGACATGTATGGCAGAATGCATGAACTTGAGTGGGTTGGGGGGTATGGAAAGGAGAACGAGTGTAAATTAGATCAAGAAATGTATGAAATTCACAGGATTTCAATACAAATATTAAATAAAAATACAATATAGCTGTTTCCTGAAGAACCAAACCCAAGACTGAACTCTGTTTTCAATGCACGTATGTATGCAGATGCACACACATCTGCACACTTGTGTGCATGCATATAAGTGCAAATATACACAAGGAATTTTTTTAATGGAAGGCTCACAATGAAAGTACATGAATTACCGAGTATAAGTAGAATAAAAAAAAAACATTTAAAAGGGGGGGACTGGAGAGATGGCCTAGCGGTTGGGAGCGCCGACTGCTCTTGTAGAGGAACCAGGTTTGATCCCCAGTGCCCACATGGCGGCTGAGAACCATCTGTAACTCGAATTCCAGGAGAACTCCAGTTCCAGGGGAATCTGAGACCCTCTTCTGTCCTCTGTGGCATTGCACGACACGGGTGCACAGACCTGCATGCAGATAGTACATTCATATAAATAAATAAATAAAATTAAAAAAAGAAAAAAAATCATAAAAAAACCAAAAATAAAACCCTTAAGGATAAGACTAGTGATTACTATCGTGTTCACTTTAAAAGTGACTAAGAGGGGCTGGAGAGATGGCCTAGCGGGTAAGAGCACCGACGCTCTTGCAGAGGACCCGGGTTCGATCCCCAGCACCCACATGGCGGCTGAGAACCCTCTGTGACTCCAGTTACAGGGGATCCGAGACCCTCTTCTGACCTCCGCGGCATTGCACGACACGGGTGCACAGACCTGCATGCAGACAGTACATTCATATACATGCAAAGAAAAATAATAATAAAAAAAAAATTAAAAAAAAAAAAGTGACTAAGAAACATGTATATAGAAGAAGCAGCAAATGTTACTTTTACCTTTCTCAGTAGGCTGAGATACAGAAGTTTGGCAAGCCTATCTAGCCAGTATTCTTTAGGAGAAGAAAGGGACAGAGGCAGGGAAGCAAGGAGAACAGGAGAGAATGGAGGTGTGTGATGGTGGTGTGGAGTGTAAAGCAATCCAGGCTGTTTATCTTCTGTCTCCTGAAGTCTGTCTTATCTCTGAACCATTCTGATCTCTCCTCCATTTTTCTTTGGAAGATTGAGTTATGTATTTGGTCTGTTCAGTAGATGGTGTTTCGCAGCTGGATATTCAAATGCTAGTCACACTTTTGGGCAGTGGTCCCTCAGGAATCCAGTTGCTGGCCCTTTTCCTGTGCAGCTCTTGTTTTTTTCTGGTAAAGCTACTTGGAACCATTACTTAAGTTCTTCTGTACAATCCAACTCTAATATCTTTCCTGCACTCTGGCAGAGTTCTGTTGTAATTCAGCTATTCATTTTGTTGGAATGAAACTACAGAGCTCAGCATGTATTCCCATGTCACTTGCTCTGAGTTTACTCAGAATGCACTTCACAGAGAGAAACAGTTCACAGAGGGTGATGGCTGCTGTGCCACTAATGTAGCAGGGTCTTTCTGAAATGCCTTTCCCACAACTCTTCTAACACATGAAAATCAGTAGCCACCACCCACTTATTTTCTGAATTCTTCCTTTTTCTCTGCTTTTGTTATTTTTAAATTTGGGTGCGTGTTTAAGTTTGTATGGCATATATGCTCTATTTTTCTCAGTGTCCCTTCACTGGACCTGGAACTTACTGATTTGGCTAGCCAAGGACTATCAGGGACAGGCCAGTCTCTGTTCTAGCACTGGGGTTATAACCATGCTTGCCCATACTTAGCCTTTATGTCAATACTGGGGATCCTAACACAGTTCTTCATGCTTGTATAGCAATTGCTCTACCCACTGAGCATTCTCCCTAGTCCCTCTTTTTATCTTCTGTACAAAATATCTAATACTGAAGGTACCATGAAGATTCCCTGAACCTTGAGTCAAGTGTCCTTGTGGAATGTGGTGTTCCTCCTTGTCTTCTTATACTAGGTGATCTGCCTCAGGTAGCTGTCCAGGATTTTTTTTTTTTTAATTAAAGTACTTCCTATGGATTATGTTTTGGTAAGAGCTTTTATTATTAAAAGGAATAATTTGTATTTAGAGTACTAAATATGACCATTATTTGATCTTTAGAGTGCAAGTAAATTAACATTTATAGAGAAAATATAAAGTCAATGTATTCATGAATGTTTTATACAAACCAGTCTAAATGACTGGTTTAATAAAAGTCCTTGCATTTTTTACACAAATAATCAACTTAGGGAGGTTGATACTTATTTTAATTCTCAAAATGATATAATACCCTCAGTATATACAGTGTTCATATATGAAACTTCAATCATTACAATTCATTTGTCTTTACTGTATGTCCATACCTGACTATACTTTAGTCATGTACTTCCTAAAGGATATTAAACTTAATAAAAAGATTTCAGTGGTGTATGCTACAGTATTTAACAGACCTAAATAGTTCTCAGGTCATTGTTAAGTCCATTATCTTTTGTTTTCATCACAGTTTGGGTCAAGTCACCTCCCCTGAACACACATACACTACTAAAATCATATAGAGATAAAACCCCTCTAACAGTTCAGAGCTAAAAGCTTTCTTTACTATGCAATGTAAAGTATGCAGTTCATACTTACTGCTATTTGATAACTTCAAATTCAGTACTTTTAGATTTAAACTAAAGGCACATTTGAGTCAGTGCACTTACAGTGTTTTTAACTTAACCTGCTTTAAAATTTCTGGTTCTCATTCTATGAAGCAGACAGCTGTGGGAAAGAAAAAACCTGCAGAAATCTATTGTAAACCTTCATTTAGCATTATTTCAGCAGTGCACAGATACAACTAACAAATTCCCTTAGATCAACATTTGTTAGTTAAAGTTAAGAGTTCCAAGTCTGTTGATCCTGCTTGAAAATTTAACTTAGAGTTATATTATTATTGATATAATAAGTTGGATACATACAGGCTAGAAATTACTATTAGAAAATACTGGAATTTTCTATCTTCATTTAAGCCAACACAACTAACAGCATTTTTTTTTTCAAATTAGCCAGCTTATTTTAATGGCAAATATCATGAGTTCATTTTATAAAGTTGCTTACAAATTAATGAAAAAAGAATACTGTGAAAATTTCAAATATTTATGGCCACAAGAATTGGTGATTGTTTCTGTAGATATAAACTTTTTGTGTTATATAATGTTAACATATATCTTAAGGTCAAATACATAGTAAGTAATTGTGTTATATATGTATATTTAAATTTTATAAACTAAATAAAAATATCCAGATTGTTTTGTATATTAGTTTGCATTGGATTCTGAAATGCCTTTAACATAAAAAATGTATTCTAAAACTTGTTATTCTTTTTTTATAGAAAAGGAAAAGAAATTAAATCATATCTTAAAACATATTTTGGTATTTGTGTTATGATCATTTATGGCCTTGTGTAAAATTGTTTTAATAATGTATGTGTGTGTCTGTGTGTCTATAGTTTTAAATCAGTCTATGCATTCTTATTTCATTGTGACCTGCCACACCTGAAGGCTTGGTTTCTGAATCAGAATAGCAACTAGAAACATCATATTAAACTCTCTTGCACCCTCTGTTGTTATTTTGGGGGAATGCTGCATACATGTTCTGGGGGTTGACTGTCATCACACTTCCCTTGTTAAATTAATACTTACTCTATTACACTTCAGTGATAAGTAGGTTCAGTAATAAAGTAACATTTGCATTTAATGCTATACATTTTCTTATGCTATAGATATACTCTTATTGTATAAGAGTTTAAATGAAGGATGGTCTCTTCTCTCTTTGATTTCTCCTAGTTTTCGGTTTTGAACCCCTCCAAATATTTAACACAAGTCATAGTTCCTACAGGATGTAGCACAGTTGTATGTTGGGATTTTCAGAATTATGTACTCTGTCTTTTCTTTTGCAAATGTTCAACAGTCAGATTTCTTCCAAAATAAAAATCTAGAATGATCGGTATTAAAATTAAGAACTTATAACTGTAAGGAATGGATGTTTTCATAAACATTTGCTACAATTAATTTCAACTAAAGGATTGAAGGAACAAAGCACTTTTTCCTGCCTCAAAACTTTATTGCCCATTCCCCATATAATAGACTCTGAAGTCTTTTTTTTTTTTTTTTTAATATTGTCCATGAAATAACTCTACCCTTATTTGGTATGTTTTTAGAAGGAAAAACTGTTTTTTCCCCTTATTAAAGTCCTTTGCACTTTGAAAGCAACATTTAATGTTTTAATGTGATATTCTCACTTGGTAGCAACTATAAACTGAAGAAAACCTTTGTAACATAAAACCTGACTGTTTAAAAAAAATTTTCTTATTTAAATGCTTTTATATTTGTTTTGATAAATACCAGCTTAAAGGAACAAGAATTCTGTTTGTGATATTTTATATTTAATAACCATAACCTTTAATTTTAAAGGAGAAAGAAGGTTCAGATTTTTAAAATGTATAATATAGTGCTTATTCTATACTGATTGTGGAATGCTACACAGGAAATGTCTGCAAGCTGTTAAAGACGATGTGTTATATGAAATTTCTGTTAGTGAATAGAGTATTTTTCCTTAAATCTTTTCAGTTTATGATAATACTATTAATTTTTAAGGGAAACAAAGTATTGTATGTGTAATCTTACCCACATTTTCAAATAATTGACTATTAAACATTTAAGTATTTTAGATTAATTTCTGTTTATAATTTGTCACCCTTTTTGAGTGCCGTGATCTATTTTAAGATTTAAACCAGCAAGCAAGGAAAATGATTCTGGAAGTATACTTTGAAAAAGGAATCCCATTAAAAAGTTTGTTAAAGGGCCAAGTCTAGTTCTCAACTTTCAAATGCATTGGCCATACCTGTATAGATCGTAAGGAAAATCTTACAGTATTCCGGGGTAATAAAAAATAATGGTGGTTGTCATTAAAATTACATTTTTAGTTTTCTGCAAACATTTAATGAGTAAATAATTATATAATCATGTTATCTTTTTTTTAATTTTATTTATTTTTGTTATGTGTATGAATGTACTGTCTGCATGCAGGTCTGTGCACCCGTGTCGTGCAATTCCGCGGAGGTCAGAAGAGGGTCTCGGATTCCCTTGGAACTGGAGTTCTCCTGGAATTGGAGTTACAGACGGTTCTTAGCTGCCACATGGGTGCTGGGATCGAACCCGGGTCTTCTGCAAGAGCAGTCGGTGCTCTTAACCACTAGGCTATCTCTCCAGCCCCTAATCATGTTATCTTAATAATATACCCAATAGCTAGAAATATTTGCATTTTAAGACTGAGCCCTCCATAATTAGTGTCTGATTACAAGTATAAATTTAATTATTTTGGTTTATAATCTGGTTTGAAGAAGTGACAAATTCAACATATACTGTAGTTAAATAAAAACTATTTTGAAGTATATATTTAATGAATTATATTACTAGTTTCTGTCTGAGAATTTTTACACTGGACTATCAGTAAGCATTTTCAAAATTTTATTAAATTTATTTTGTTTTATAGTATTTAAACTGAAATGAATTTGTGCTAAATTTGTTTCATTAAATATGATTGTAAATGTTATTACAAAAACACATACCTTTTGGTGGTTTTTTTCATTTTTTTTATATTGCTGAATTTTTAATAGTTCAAAGATAATACTAAAAGTTTGCAGTGTAGCATTTCAGAAGAAATATTAAGATATCCTGTGGGCTGGAGAGATGGCCTAGCGGTTAAGAGAACCGACTGCTCTTTCAGAGGACCCGGGTTCAATCCCCAGCACCCACATGGCGGCTAAGAACCGTCTGTAACTCCAATTCCAGGGGAACTCCAGTTCCAGGGGAATCCAAGACCCTCTTCTGACCTCCACAGCATTGCACAACATGGGTGCACAAACCTACATGCAGACAGTACATTCATACACATACAAAAAAAATTAATTAAAAAAAAGAAGATATCCTGTAAAGTTCATTAAAGTGCATCCTTGATCCTATCTCCCAGATCTGTACTCTTATCTGTCTATGTAGGAGACTGCTGGAGTGTGGAACAACTTTCAGTTCTATGCTCTAGCACAGTCTTTTTTGGCTGTAAGGGTAGTAAAAATGGTCATAACACAAGATTGCCTTCGTAAACATTAGCATGTAATTAAATGGTTTGTGAGCTTCGGTTTTGTTGGTGATTCTTGAGAAGAAATTGCATCACATTTCATTTTTTCCTCTTACTATTTTGGCGATATAACTATGTAATTTAGAACTTTTGATATTGGTTTTTAGTTGGCACCCAAATAGTTTTTTTTACCTAAAAGGCTGAAGTATAAAACATAATTTGGGAGATAGGTAAGGGAATAAAGCAAGCCCTTTGTTATTTTTACTATGACACTGCATGCAGTTGCAACAAAGTGGTTTTTTAATTGAAATACTGAGTTTTGTGATTTCCATTGTTTCAGTGTTTTCTTTCTTCCTTTTTATTTTTTTATTTTTTTTAGGAGATTCAAATAAAAATGGAAGAAGAACAAGTTCAACCTCAGACTCTGAGGGGACTTTTAATTCATATAGGTAGGTGATAATTGCATACAAATACAATTTTACATGATTACTTAATGTTATGATATGCAAGCTTAATAAATAACAAAAAGTGAAAATCTGAATTCTTAAATGGATATGTTATTATTTTTAGTGAGTGATTGGACTAAATATGTAATATTAAGCTTATTATAATGCCTTATTCATTATTTTGTTATAAGAATTATTAAAGATATTTATGTTTGCTTTTGAACATAATGTACTTATGTGCTTATGCTCAGCAGTTCCCAATAGAGACCAGCAAGTCTGTCTGAAATAGGCACTGTGTGTTAATATACTGTTTGGGCTTATTAGAATACAGCACAGTTATATGTCAATCATTAATCTTTAATAACAATATACTAATTAAGAAAACATTTTACTTTTTTGAGGGGGGGATCTTTTCGAGACAAGGTGTCCCTGTAGCCCCCAGCTGTCCTGGAATTCACTCTGTAGACCAGGCTGGCCTTGAATTCACAAGATCCGCGTGCCTCTGCCTCTAGAGTGCTAGGATTAAAGGCGTGCGCCACCACACCTGGCTTCATATTTTACTTTTTGTTATTGTTGCTACTGGTTTCATCCTGATTTGGATTCTGGCTTGAATGTTTACTTATTACATAATAAATGCCCCAAGAAGAAGAAAGGTGAAAGTGTCTCTAATAATGTTTGAAGTTTGTATAATTAACCAAAATGTTGTAAGTTCTGTCACTTTCTTTTAGGATAAAAACCGTGCAGATTCAGTATTAGTGTATTTAAGTGTTCTAAATGGTAATGCATATAAATTAAGAAATTCATTAATTGTCATATGTTGTCTATATAATTAACTGTTGTTATAATAATATGTAATTTTATGTAGTTGTAATAATATGTACAAATGCCATAAACCATATGCAAGAGCAATGTACAGTTAAAAGCATTGGAATATTAAGCTGTATCTCCAGTTTCATAGAAGATTCTGGAGTTAATAGTTTGATACTTTAGTATCTTGATTTTTATATATTTTCTTTTTTCCTTGATAGAAACTGCATCATTTATTTCTTCAGGTCTCACACAAACTTGTATCACTTAGCGAAGAGTCTTGTATACAGCAGACACTTAATAAGAAAGTAGTAAATGAGAAAAATAATTAGAATTTGCTTTTGAATTCCATAAGTGATCTGGTACATTGAGATCCTTATACTAGTTGGGGTCTTTAAAAATTATCCATCATTTAGTTGTTCCGGATATGACACAGGCTTATGTTCCCATGGCATTCTAGAAGGATGTGATCACAGCAGGACAGCTCATCTGTTACCACCCTATTTTCATTAAGCCCATCCTTCCGTATAAATGTTGTGATTCTCTAGATCCTTCTTTTACATATAATATGTGAAGCTTGACATGACACATTAAATACTAGGTAAAACCCCTTCCCTGGACATGGAACAAGCTCATAACAACCACCACCATAAAAAGTGAATATACATGATAATTAAGTAAATATTTATAATTTGGCAATTAACTGAGGAATGGTAATATAATGTGTGAAATCTAAGGTTGTAATGTAATTACTCAGTATAAATGAAATAAAAAAAAACAAAAGGAAAGGAGATATTCCAACAAAGGAGAACATTCCTTTCACATATGTACATTTTATTTATGAAGTTTATTTTATGATTACATTCATAGTTTAATTTTAGTAACCATAAGATTGGGAAGAATGTTTTAATATGAAGACAGCTTTATCTTATAGTTTATTTTGTCTTCAAATAGTTTAAATATTAAAATATCTTTATTGATTAATTATATTTTGAAAATGAACTCTTATTGCAACTTTGTACAATGAATACTTTTGGTGTTAACTAAATATTGTAAATTAATACCTGTCATTGTTCTGTTAAGATATTAATGTGTTACTGTAATTATAAAGCAAGATAAATAGCTCAGGTAGTATAATATGTGAAAGTGAGCCTTTAATAGTTGGCAGGCCAATGCTGCTATTAAATGGTATTATACTGTTTAATGTGTGAAATTAGGATTTTTTTTTTTACTCTGTAGGCAATTCTTTTTATAATTAGCTTGTTTGTGAATTTGATACATGGGTTAAATGTAGAATTCAGTGAAACACATTACTAGGATATATTTTCATATTAAGTTTAACTGACAAAACCTGGAAATTACTTTAGAATCACATTACAGTGGCAGCAAAATCATCAGTAAAATTTACTCTTGGAAATGTGAGTTCTTGTTATCATCATGCACCTCAAATAAGTTACCAGAAAAATGTACATCTCCTAACACTCAAACAACACTGTATTGAACATTTTTACCTTTGTATTATTTAAACTGCCTCAGAAATCCTGACCTTTCTTGGTAGTTAAAACAGCTGAGGCCTTTAGCCTGGCATAGTCATCCTTAAGCTATGTATCTTGGTTTCCAGGAAAAGAGGTAGTTGTCTTTTCTCATTTATTCAAATTGGAGTACATTTCTTTTTTTTTAATTACTTTTTTAATTGTACAAGTATTTTGACTGCCAGTATGTTTGCTGGTATGTATAGTCCTACGAAGTCCAGAAGACAACAGAGACAGCATTTCCATGTGGATGCTGGTTGTCAAACCCTGGTGCTCTCCAAGAGCAGCAGGTGCTCTTATCCCCAGAGCTCCCATAGAGTGCATTTCTAACCTGACTCCTTCTACAAGTTTTTAACATTCTTTTTTAAAATATATTTTTATTTTATGTGTATAAGTGTTATGCCTGAATGTGTGTACCCATGTTGTACAGTGCCTGTGGAGGACAGAAGAGGGCACCAGATCCCCTGGAACTGGAGTTATGGATGGTTCAGCTGCCAGGTGGTTGCTGGGATTCGAACCCAAGTCTTATGTAAGAACAGCCAGTGCTCCTCACTGCTGAGCCATCTCTCCAGCCCCTTTTCACAAGTTTTTAAAGGTTGAAATAAAGCATAAAATATGAAACCTTTACAAAATCTAAGCAAAAGCTATGCTATTATTGTTTGTTATTAGCCTGATAAACTGATAATGTTGCTTCAGTATTCATCACTGATACCTATTCCCTTTTGTGGCATATACTGAGGTTCTTGAATTCTGGATTCAATCTTGAATTGGTTATCTAAATATTTTTAAGTAAAATTTTTATTTGTTATTTTAAATTTTTTATTTTTTATGTGTCTGAGTATATTGCCTGCATGTATACAAATACACCCATGTCATACGTTGCCTGCATGTATGCAAGTGCACCCATGTCACGCAATGTGCAAAGGCATAAGAGGGCATCAGATCCCCTGGAACAGGAGTTATGAGTGTTTATTAGCTGCTATGTGGGTGGTGGGAGCTAGGTTCTCTGCAAGAGCAGCCAGTACTTTTAACCACTCTTAAACAGTCTTTCCATGCCCCCAAGTTTTTTAACCAGGGGCCTAAGCACTCCCACATAAGCATTCACCTCTGTGCAACATTCCCAGCCCACTTCTTGCTTTTTATTTTGAGACAAGCTCTCACTATGTTACTTGAACTGGCCTTGACTTTATGATCCTCCTGGCTTAGCCTCCCATATAGCTAAAATTCCAGGTCTTCTTCACAAGAAGATTACCTAGTGGTAATCTCTTTTTGTGTTATTGCATTATTATAGTATTGGATTTCCATGTTTAAAAAGGCCACAATCTTTAGGTTTTATTCGCTTGCTTTAAAAAATACCATCTAATAAAAAAAAATACCATCTAAACTGGGTATGGTGGTGCACGCCCTTTAATCCTAGCACTTGGGAGGCAGAGGCAGGCAGATCTTTGTTTTTGTTTTTTTGTTCGTTTTTGTTTTAAATTTATTTATTTTTATTACTTTTTAATTTTTTTATTTTTTTTAACAATAACTAATAATTTGTGAGTACAAGCATCCTTCATGTAAAACCAATTTGCAAGCAGTTGTGCCCAAACCCACACAGCCCATGGATCCCACCATCCAGCTGGGGAGGGGAGGGCTTGTGTGTTCAATTAAGTTGATCAGATGAGTGTCCAGATTATATTGCTGTAGTTTCACCATTCATCCCAATCGCAGCCCTTACATTCTACCACACCCCTCTTCCGCAGATTGTTCCCTTGGCTTAGAAAAGGGGCACAAGTGGACGAGAAGCAAAACTTTCTCTGGAGCTGTTGTCTTGGACTCTGGTCAATTCTGGCTGTTTCCTTTCATGGTTGGACTGACAGTTTGTCCAGGAATAACCTTTCAATCCTACTAATGAAACACAAGCAATTAGATATATAGGTATTTAAACAGTACTAATTGTTATGGTAGGTTACTTTGGTGTAGACACAGATGTTTGGATGGTATGTTAATCCATGAATTACATTTTTTTCTGTTAAATGTGACAGGGTCTTACTGTGGCTTATAACATCTTCTAACCACTAGAGGATGTAAGCTTGTGGCATCAGCCATGGGTTATTCTCCAAGGAGAGAGCTAATAGCCAATTAGATTTGGGATATACAGACATATGGCTGCCACTGCTGCACAGGATTTCCAGGCAGGTGAGGTATAGCTGGTGCTGAAGGAGGAGTCTTGCTTGACTCAAGGAGACCTATATCTGCTTTATTGGTTTAGTGGCCTTTGGTAACACTCTCTGGTATTCCAGAGACCAACTTTTCACTTGCAAGAGCAGTCTCAATACATCTTTCCCATGCTTACATCAGGTCTTCGACAGCAGAGCCTTATAGCCTCTCTTCTTGAAGGTATCTCAGTTTACAGGCAAGAAGCCTTTACCTTTTGGGAGTGCTTGGATCCCCTGGCCAACATCGCCTTGGTAGAATAATCCTTTGCTGATATCAGAGCTCTCCTGTATTAACATATTTTGCTTAAGTGCATAGCTTAAGGAGACTTTAGTATTATATTTGGTTCTGAATAGCCTTTAATCCTAGCACTTGGGAGGCAGAGGCAGGTGGATCTTTGTGAGTTCAAGGCCAGCCTGGTCTACAGAGTGAGTTCCAGGACAGCTGTGACTACAGGGAGACCCTGTCTCAAAAAGACCAAAAAAAAGTATTTAAAAAATACCATCTAAATATTGTATACTGATTGAAATACTGATTTCAAATGCTTTAAAGACTCTGGCAAAGTCTTAGCTTCTGTGTTGTCATTTGGAAGGGACAATAATAAGATGCAGTTGATAAAAGGAGTATGGTATGCAGAGGTGTCATGTGCTAAATGCTGAGTAATTATTGGCTCCTTTTATGTTCCAGCGAAAGTTGTTGTCAGTACTGTCAGTTTTCAATCTTTTGATAATGTTGGCTTATAGGAAAATAACTTCTGTGCATTCGCAGAAAGGGAGTGTATAAGAAACTTAACCTGAGTCTTGAACCTCAGTCTCTGAGAGTGTTTCACATTGTCTTTGTATATCAAATTGTACAGCTAGCACAGCTGAACAGAAGCTGTTGCACTAACAGAATCACAGTTGAATATCTGGAAACCTAACAGATAAGTTTTGAAATTTAATCAGTGAGCCTTAAGTGTAATTTTACTTGCCTAATGCTTATAGACATACATAGCAGGTAGGATTTGTATCTTTATGAAGTTTTCCTTCATAGATTCAAATAGATAGACCATAGCTGTAGTTAACTCTTTTTTAAATTTTTTTAAATTTTATTTATTTCTGTATGTGTATGAATGTACTGTCTGCATGCAGGTTTGTGCACCCCTGTCGTGCAGTGCCTCGGAGGTCAGAAGAGGGTCCCCTGGAACTGGAGTTCTCCTAGAATTGGAGTTTCAGACGGTTCTCGGCCACCATGTGGGTGCTGGGGATCGAACCCGCGTCCTCTGCAAGAGCGGTCTGCACTCATGCCGGGCGTGGTGGCGCACGCCTTTAATCCTAGCACTTGGGAGGCAGAGGCAGGCGGATCTTTGTGAGTTCAAGGCCAGCCTGGTCTACAGAGTGAGTTCCAGGACAGCTGGGACTACAGGGAGACCCTGTCTCGAAAAGACCAAAAAAAAAAAAAAAAGAGCGGTCTGCACTCTTAACCGCTAGGCCATCTCTCCAGCCCCTGTAGTTAACTCTTAAGGCACCAGAATGTTGTGCAATGCTTTGTTTAAGAAGTTTTGTTAAAATTTGATTGTATATCTCCTAATTTGCAGATAATGTATCAAAATGCGAATTTTCTTAGAATTGAGAAAACATTGTTTTATGAATGGTATTTTATACTTTTTGAAGTGCAATGTTAATGTCAGATGTTGAGCTTAATTTTTATGTAACCATTAAAACAACCTTGCAGGGTATGGAAGAAGCGACATAGTTCCTGTCAGTTTGAGAAGATGACTAACAGGGTTTGTAGCCCAGGGCCACTATGGTATAAGAGATATTCCATGTCTACCAGCCCCCTCTTCCCAAGGGCAGCTGACCTTCTCCTCGCCAAAAGAAGCAAGCCCCTTGCCAGCACATATGACTACAGACTATTAACATTAATCTGTTTAGCTGTAGTACCAGCTGCTTGCATGTTTTTAATTATCTTATTAGATGGTATAACAGTGACCTATGAAATAAATTGAAGGTGAACATTTTTAAACTTTCATTATTGTGTGCTTATAAATACCTCTTTTTTAAAAAATTCAAATGATAGCTTTTACAGAATTTCATAGGAAATCTGAATTTTTGTTTTGTATCAGTGTATTGCTTTGTTCAGAGTTTTAAGGTGTATTTCCCAGTATAGAAAATAACTCCATTTTTTGCTCATTTATTAGTAAGAGGTAGATTGAATTTATATACCCAAAAAATTTTTGGTAAATTTGACTAACTACATAACTTAGAGAAAACTCAAACCAAGTATTTGGTATTCTGTGGGAAGCTCTAAAGATTGCTTAATTGTCATATGTCATCTTGGCATTATATAAGTGGCACAGGACATAATGTAAGTCATTGTAGCTTGTTTTGAAATAAATGGGTATATTATATTTAAACATCAAACTTACTTATTTTTTCTGTTTATTTTTGTGTGGCATCATTTATGAATTTATTTTCCTGGGATGCGCCTTTAGGAAAAATGTTCTATTAATATTTTCTACATCTTGACAACTGAATAATTTTCTAAGAATAATTTTTAATGGAAAGTTGACATTAGTAGACACACAAAAAAATAAAACCACTGATTGTTTACTTACAAATTATATCTACTACACAGAAGATTGTAATAACTCACTTAGGAAAATTGATAATTGAATTTAAAGAATGAAAATTGCTTAATGAAAAGGAGATTGCAAAATACTTCTGTATGCCTTTTTAATTAATAAATTATACAGCTGGGATAGTGGGATGACTCGATAATGTAAAACTTCCATGAAGTTTTGAATGCTTGTAAAGCTTATATTATGGACTCCCCTTCCCCACCCCCAGTTTTTCCTCTCCTTTTCTCTACCACCTTCATTCAGACAAGGACTTGGTGTGTAATATCTAGGCAGGCTTCAAACTCTACCTTCCTTGCTTTGCCTCCTCAATGTTGGGATTACATATATGCACCACCATACCTGGCTACAGTATATTGTTTAATTATTCATGCTATTAATACATTCATAATATATTGTTATTAATAAAAATCCGTATTTCTTATATGATTTTTCCCCTCTAAAAACATATTGTATATTCCAAAAGACCTTTTATTGAAGCAGTAAAAAGAACTTTCCACCTTTATGTATTTCACTTCCACTTTGACGAAAGGTTTGTTTGTTTGTTTGTTTTGTCTTTTTGAGTCAGGGTCTCCCTGTAGCCCCAGCTGTCCTGGAACTCACTATGAAGACCAGGCTGGCCTTGAACTACTGCCTTTGCTGCCTCCCAAGTGTTGAGATTACAGGCGTGTGCCACCATGCCTGCCTTGATGAAAGTTTTTAAAAAGGACACCTGTTTTCAAAATAATGCCATTTTAATTTGTTGCCATTGATCAGCACATCCAAAGTTGATTCTCTTTCTCAAAATGCTATTCTGTAGCCCACTCAGTCAAAATTATTGTTTTTCCTTTTCCATTTAAATATAAAGTCCAGGGGAAAACTCTTTAATGTTAACTATAATGAAAGGAAAAATACATTAATTTAAGCTTTCTTGAATTGAGAAAGTTTCTAAAAATTGTCAGTTTTAATGCAGAGATGTTTATGCATCTCTTATGTAATAGCTTTGAAGGAAATTTTTTTTTTCTGGAGGTACCTTTTCGTGTTTTTATGTTAGATGGTCTTGTGTTTTACTTAAATGACAATGGAACCTCGGTTCATAATATGATAGAGGGCAAAGACCAACTGCCTTTGAACAACATATAAAAACTCACAAATCTGACTGCTTACACTCTAATAATGATATCATTTTGATAACTTATTATTTTTAAGAATACAGATTATATTGGCTGCTTTTCTGTTCCTGTGATAAGACACCATGCCTAAGGTAATTTATAAAAGGAAGAGTTTATTTGAGTTTCTGGTTCCAGAGGGATTAGAGTCAGTAATGGTTGGCTTGGGATGCAAGGCCATGGATCCTTCAAACAGGCAAGCAGGGCTACCGGAAATCCTGCAGGGCAAAGCCAGGCACCCAGCAATATGCTTCTTCCAGCAAGGCCACACTTCCCAAAACAGTGTCCAAATAAATGGAGCCTGTGGGGGCATTCTCATGCAAACCTCCATACTCATTATGAAGAGCACATATATGAAATATGTGGAGCACCTGCCTGGTGAGCTAACATATACAGTAACATTGTTAGTTCTCATACTTCCCTTCTTTCTGTTAATTTCCTTTCTTTGGGGGAAGTATATCTTTGTCTCATAAAATTTTTATTTAACATTTATTTTTCTAAAATGACAGTAATGAGTATTTTAAGAATCATATTTACCTAAAGGTACTCATAATTTACATGGGAGGGATTTCTAAGTTTCTATTTAACATCGATCTAGAAATTTTATTGACTTATTTAATGATTTCCTATTTGTTCAAGTATCACAATTTCACAGTTAGATGGTTGTTTTCAGACAGCATAAAATGTGTCACCTTCCATTTTCCTGGAACCAAAGTCAGATCTTTTGTCCTTATCTCCATAATGAGGCCACCTTTGAGAAAGATGGTGAAAAAAAACCCCAGTTACATAGTTAATATAGCTTCTTGAATTAATGGAGAGTTTACGTACTGTTGCTGTTGTGGTTGGTTGGTGATTCCTGTTCTATTCTCTTCCTTTCCTCTCCTCCTCTTAAGTCCACTCCCTTCAACTGTCTCCATCCCCTCCCATCCTCTCTTCTCCCCTTTTCTCTGAGCTAATTATTGGTCATTTGGTCTCTAATACTATGTTGCCTTCTACTTAAAAAAATTAACTGGGGCTGGAGAGATAGCCTAGTGGTTAAGAGCACCGACTGCTCTTGCAGAAGACCCAGCTTCGATCCCCAGCACCCACGTGGCAGCTGAGAACCATCTGAAACTCCAATTCCAGGAGAACTCCAGTTCCAGGGGAATCCGAGACCCTCTTCTGACCTCCGCGGCATTGCATGACACGGGTGCGCAGACCTACATGCAGACAGTACTTTCATAGACATACAAAAATAAATAAAATTAAAAAAAAATTAAAAAAATAACTAATTGGTTTGTGTTTGTAGCTTTAGGTTGAGAGCACACATTGGATTGTGTTTATATGCCAAAGTTTTTTTTTTTTCCTTTCTTCATGACCATTTAATTATCAAGAGCCAGGCTTTAATAGAAAGAAAATCTCAGGTACTTACAAGGTCAGCTCTAAGCTCCATCACATAAACTTACATAAATGTTTACCTTTGGAGAAGACAGGCATTCGTTTAAAACCAGAGCATAAGCTATCCTGAATCCCTCAGCAGGGAAAGCCTTCCCTCGTACACATGACTACTTTTTCTAAGCTTCGCTGTTGATGCACCTTGCTGTCAGCCCTACAGGTCACTGTAACATATGCTACATGCTGTAGTGTTTACCTATATGTTGATTAAAAAAACTGTTAACTATTTACTAAATAATTTAAAGTACACTTCTGAAGGTATAATTTGAGAAAGTAGTAATAAAATTAGAGTTCAAAGTAGAGTTCAAATGGTAAAAAAATTTTATAGATGATTTTCTTATTTATTAACACATTGGTCTATTTTAAGGTCAAATCCTCTGTAATATATATTTCTGATTTTTTAAAGCGAAGTGTGCTTATTCAGCAGTAATAACCCTTTTATTTATGTATATATGCTTTGTTTTGTTTTGTTGACACACGTTCTCAATTTAGCCCCATTTGGTTTTGAACTTGCTGTATAGACCAGGCTGGCCTTGATCTCAGAGATCTGTCTTGAGGTTTTGTTTTGTTTTTTTTAAGATTTGCTTGTTTAGATAGTATCATGTATGTTCCTAAGTTTAGCATGTGCACCATGTGTATGTAGTTCCCACAGAGACCAGAAGAGGATGAAAGATTCCCTGGATATCAAGTTAACAGGCAGTTGTGATCTGTTCCACATGAATGATGCTAATGGAATGTGGGTCCTTTGTAAAAACAGCTGCTGCTCTTAACTAATAGATTTTTAAAAATTTAATGAACAATTTTTAAGACTCTAAGATATGCTTTAAAGGAGAAATCTTCACAGGCAATTTAGGAGAATTTTATAGTTAGTATTTGTTTCCTTTTGTATCAAATTTCCTTGCTTTTTGGGCAAAGCTGCCATGGTACAGACATTTCACATCTGCCTTTTCAACATTTGTATTTTTTGATGTGATAGTTGTTGTTCAGTGGAGCTAAGATCTATCTCCCCAGTCATTCTGCATACCTTCATTATTCACCTAGTGCAGATAAGTCAGTCTCCTGAACCTCCATGCCCCAAAGAGAATTTAAACACAGATCCTGTCCTTGTAGTACTTGTGGTCTATCTAGGGGTACAGACATAATGCAGCTAACACAGATTATGATAGTAATGGATCATGTATCGAGAACATGGGAAGACTACATGGGGAAGTTAAATATAGGGGTTGATGGTTATTGAATGAAAATAAAAAATGAAAATTAAAAAAAAAATAAAGTCAGGGCTGGAGAGATGGCCTAGCGGTTAAGAGCGCTGACCGCTCTTACAGAGGACCCGGGTTCGATCCCCAGCACCCACATGGCGGCTGAGAACCATCTGAAACTCCAATTCCAGGAGAACTCCACTTCCAGGGGAATCCAACACCCTTTTCTGACCTCCGCGGCATTGCACGACACGGGTGCACAAACTTGCATGCAGACAGTACATTGATACACATACAGAAATAAATAAGTGCCAGGCGTGGTGGCGCACACCTTTAATCCTAGCACTTGGGAGGCCGAGGCACGCGGATCTCTGTGAGTTCAAGGCCAGCCTGGTCTACAGAGTGAGTTCCAGGACAGCCAGAGCTACAGGGAGACCCTGTCTCAAAAAGACCAAAAAAAAAAAAGCTAAACAATGACAAAAAAATAAAATAAAATAAAATTGAGTATCTATATGAGTGATATTCTTTTTTTTTTAATTTAATTTTTATTGATGGTTTGTGCATTTCGTACATCATTTTCCAATTCAGATCAGGCATATTTCCCTTTCCCTTCCCCCCCACCCCCACCCCATCCCAGATCATGTATTCTGCCATAACTGTCCTGCATCTCTCAGGTTTTTTTTTTTTTTTCATTTTTTAGCTATAAGTGATAATCCATGAGTATAAGCATCCTTCATGCAAAACCAATCTACAGACTGTTGTGCCCAAACCCCCACAGTCCTACCATCCAGTGGGGGGTGACAGGTTGTTTGTTCAATCAAGTTGATCAAATGAGTGTCCAGACTACATCGATGAGTGATATTCTTAAAACACTTTGAGCTTTGCTTTCAGTATGGGAGCTACTAGGCACATGAAGCTATCTAAATTTTAATTTAAATTAATATAAAATATATGCTTGATTTAAATATTATCCAATTTAGTCTCCTCAAGAGAAAATCCTTAACTTCATACATATATGCATTCTTACTTACTTGTTACCCTGTGAATCAGCCCACTCTTGGAAATATATATGTTTTAAGAGGTAAAATTGGCTTTTAAATAGGACCTTAGATTTTGCTAAATGAAGATGTGTTTCAAAATGTATAGAAGATGCTTTGTTTTTGATTATTCTATAAATATTTCCTTTATTCTGTTGTGTGTGTGTGACAAACTGTACGGCACCCCCTACTCTATATGTACCTCTGACTGACCTCATTTTTAGACAGGATTTTGCTGTAATTGGATGGATTGCCCTTGACTTCATGATTTCCCTGCCTCAGCCTCCTGAGTAGCTCAGATTATAGGTCTGTGACACCACACTTGGTTTCCTTTGTTGTATTTTAAATTTAGATATCAAGTCCATACCAGTTACCACAAACATCAAAGGAGATGAGGTGGCATGGGAAAGCAGTGAAGGAGATGTAGAAGTCTCAACGGAGGGATTTTTTCCTTAGGTATTAAACTTATGAGAAATATAAACCATGAAATGTAAAATTATTCACTCCAGTTGACATCATAAAAATTGTCTGGTACAAGATCCTTTTCTGATGACATTTCTAAATGCCGATCCTTTGATTGGTAATATCATGACTTTTGTTGGAACTTCAATTCTTTGTAATATACCACTTCTATAAAATTAGAAATGTTCTGATAAGGGTTTCTTGATCCTTTTTCTAGGAGTATTATTATATGAGCTTAATGATTTTTAATATCTCTCTACATTTAGGAAATCTGAAACACTGTATTTTGGAGAACCTTACACAATTTTTTTAATTTAAAATATGTGCTATTTCTTTTTTGTTTTGTTTTTTGTTGTTGTTGTTGTTGTTTTTTGGTCTTTTCAAGACAGGGTCTCCCTGTAGTCCCAGCTGTCCTGGACTCACTCTGTAGACCAGGCTGGCCTTGAACTCATAAAGATCCGCCTGCCTCTGCCTCCCAAGTTCTAGGATTAAAGGTGTGTGCCACCATGCCCGGCCTAAAATGTGCTATTTCTATGAAGCCTTAACTGTTAACTCAATTCTTTGTATTCTTATGAATATGATAGTGCCCAAGATTTCTCCAGTCTGTGTATAGTCCTAATCTAAATCAGAACATCATTTTGAATTGACTTTAGCAAAGCTTCACGTAAGTAACTCATCCTCACCTTTGTTTCAGTACATCGTCACCATATGAGAACATGTTTTATCTAGATGTTTGAAGAAATCCATTTTAAGCTGTGGGTAATTGTGCATTCTGTTTCTATATGTGTTTATATGTGTGTAAGTGGTATGCTTTGATGTTTCATATGGAAGTGAAAAAGGCTTTAAATAAAAGTAAGTTTTAAAAAATTCCTGATACAGGAAGCAAAAAAGCCAGTACAGTTTCTAATTGCCTTTTAGAGACTCTGAGTTCCCTCATTACCTGTGATTTAAGCTAAAAATGAGGTAATTATAGATAACATCAGTGTTTATCTGGTTGATCTTGGCACCTGCAGTCCTAATGTTGTAGCTTACCCATATCTGGTACCACACTTTACAGTCTGATGCTGACATACTTAATTTACGCTTTTCATATTTCCATTGATTTCAAGTTAGATGTTCCTTGTTCTGTATGAATAGTACTTTTAAGATCATTCCTTTAAATAGTATTACATAGAATATAAGAACTATGGTACAATCCTTTTACAGGTAAAAATCTTTAATATATTTTGTATAAATTAGGATCACATTTAATTTTTTCTTCTCCCTTTCCATTTACAAAAACAAATGTGATCATGATATGACGGTTTTTCAAATCTCCATATACTTGTTGGAAGTATAAAATCGAATAAACATATCAAGTTCATCTTTCTTTGTGATTCTTATAAAATTTAATAATGAATTCAAGCACTTCATTATCTCATGTTGCTCATAGGTTATCTTCATCCTGCCACAACAAGGTGAGGAAAGCGAGTGGCCTGTCCTTGTCCCTTCCATGGCCATCTGAGATAGACCTCTTCCTCTCATGCCTCTGTCTCACCACATACCTCAGAAGCCAAAGAAGTGGATGCACTCTTTCAACCCTTACTATAATTGTTTAGCTTTTTAATTTTTTTTCTATTTATTAAATGTCATTTGACTTTCTAATGTCACTTCCTACAGACGTTACACTCTAATCCCCCAAATCATGTGGAAACTCTCATATAAATTGCACAGTGTGCCTATAGAATATAGATACATTCTGTAGTATATCATAGATAGGATCATTGATTCAACATTTTCTTAATATGCAAAATTTTCTGCACATAATTATGCATTATTTTGGTTATAAAATTATTTTTTAATATTTTTTAAATTTTATTTATTTTTGTATGTGTATAAATGTACTGTCTGCATGTAGGTTTGTGCACCCGCATCATGCAATGCTTCGGAGGTCAGAAGAGGGTCTCGGATTCCCCTGGAAATGGAGTTCTCCTGGAATTGGAGTTACAGATGGTTCTTAGCCGCCATGTGGGTGCTGGGGATCGATCCCGGGTCCTCTGCAAGAGCAGCCAGTGCTTTTAACGGCTGGGCTATCTCTCCAGCCCCAATAAAATTATTAACCAGTCAGATTTAACAGGTACTAAGGGTTGGAGATAAGGTTCAGCAGTTGAGAGCCGTCTGTTTTTGCAGAGGACCCAGGTTTGACTCCCAGCACATATATGAGAGCTAACAACCTCGTCTGTCCTCCACAGGCACTGAACACATGTAGTACAATCAAGAGACTCATACACATGAAATAAAAATAATTTTTAAGTTCAGAAAAAGGTACTAACTAGTTTTGTATCAATTTTATACAAGTTGTGTAAATACATTAAAATATCTAAGAAATAGATATAGCTTTATAATCATTATCTGTATTTATTAAGTGAATATTCAAATGAATTTTCATGTCAAAACAAAACAACAAAGCCAACTGACAAACTGTTACAGGTAACTAACTATGGAAGTAAGTCTTATTAGAGGGAAAGCCTCAATTACTGCTGCAAAAGATATTCTGTTTAGTTGTTTGTTTTTTTCTTTTATTTTAGTTTGGGGGTTATTTCTTGGTTTTGTTTTTGTCTTTCTTTCTTTCTTTCTTTCTTTTTTCTTTCTTTCTTTCTTTTTTCTTTCTCTTTCTCTTTCTCTTTCTCTTTCTCTTTCTCTTTCTCTCTCCCCTCCCTCCCTCCTCCTCCTCCCTCCCCCTCCCTCCCTCCCTCCTCCTCTCTCTTCTTCCTCCTTTTTCTTTCTCTCCTTTCCTTCTTCCTTCCTTCCTTCCTGCTTCCTTCCTTTCCTTCCTTTCCTTCCTTTCCTTCCTTCCTTCCCTTCCTTCCTTCCTTCCTTCCTTCCTCCCTTCTCTATCTCTCTCTTCTCCTGTTTTTCTTTTTCTTTTCTTTTTTCTCTTCTCTCTTTCTTCTTTCTTTCTTATTTTTCTTTCTTTCTTTCTCTTTCTTTCTTCTTTCTCTTTTTCTTTCTTTCTTTCTCTCGTCTCTTTCCTCTCCTCTCCCTCCCCTCCCCTCCTTTCCCCTCCCCTCCCCTCCCCTCCTCTCCTTCTTTTCTATTTCTATACTGTTGGTTGTTTTTTGCTCACCCAGTGGTCTATTCTGAGGAGTGTCTGAGTAGTCTTAAAGTACTTCTTACACTGCTTTGGTCAAATTGCTTCCCAGGCAGCCACTGCCAATCCACCTGCTCCTCTTTCAGAGGATGGTTGTTCTCAGGGATGCTGTGCCTGCTATTCCAGAGTAGTTGCCACTTGGTGGCACTAGTGCTTTTTAAAAGGGATTGAATGCTTCAGTACCAGGTTGTGCTTCACTGCTTGCCATCATAATTGACCATCTTCTCAATCTAACTGCTAAAAACTTACTTCTGTGTACTTATACTTAATATTTCAAAATACTCAGTTCAAGAAAGCAAACACAGGATTCTATTTCTGCCTGGTTGTCAGAAGACATTTTACTTTTGGTGCCTTCCTTGTCATTCTACAAAGATATTCTTCCTGATTAACATTGAGGTTTTTTGGGGGGTGATGTGTATGTTTGTTTCATTTGGGTTTTGGGTTTTTCGGCCTAGAACTCATATGTAGACCAAGTTAGCCTCCAACTCAGAGATCCACCTGCCTTTGCCTCTTAAGTGCTGGGATTAAAGGTGTGGAACACAACACATCGCTTGAGGATTTTGTTTTTGTTTTGTTTTTTCCTTGGCAGTCATCTAATTTTTCTAAACTTTTGTGTGTTTAAGAAGGTTAAAAAGAGGGGCTGGAGAGCTGGCTCAGTGGTTAAGAGCACCAATTGCTCTTGCAGAGGAGCTGGGTTCGATTCCCAGCACCCACATGGTGGATAAAAACTGTCTCAGACCGGGCATGGTGGTGCACATCTTTAATCCCACCATTTGGGAGACAGAGGTAGGCGGATCTCTGTGAGTTCAAGGCCAGCCTGGTCTACAGAGTGAGCTCCAGGCCAGCTGCGACTAAAGTGAGACCCTGTCTCAAAAATATCCCCCCCCCAAAAAAATCTAAAATAAAGCAGTGGTAACAATTAACAAAATAATAATTTTTTAAAATGTTGCATGCTCTGTACTTATTTAGTGACTTTATATGTCCCTTTAATCTTTGTGAAATTTTTAAAACTTATTTAAATCAGTTACTGTTGCCTCTATGTGCATAGGCACAGGATTAAACACTGGGGCTTGGGACATCATCACTGGCCACACTTCTAAAGAAAATCGGCTGTCCCTTCTTTAGTACTCATCAACTACCAGTCACGTCTCACTTGTAGGGCATGGCCTTGGGAGTCCCTCCCCCTCTTGCTGGAACCTTGAGTTGACTAGATCTGTGGAGGTCCTGTGTATGTAATCAGAGGTGCTGTAAGGTGATGTGTGCAACAGCCATCGTGGTAATTTTAAAGAAATTTCTCATAGCACTAGTGACTGAACCAGGAGCCTTGTACATGCCCTGCAAGTATTTTACCCACTGATGTTATTATTATTCCACTTCACAGATGGGGAAAGGGAAGTTAAGTAACTCTGCCTGGTACTGTCAATAAGTAGTTAGTGAACTAGGTTGTACTTCTGACTTTTGGATTCCAGCTCTCCTATATGCTCTACTGCTAAAAGTGAACAATGGACAAGAAAGGTCATTGAAAAATGAAATGACCTGAAAGGAACAATTTTCAGTTTTATTAATAAATTTTCAGCCGGGCGTGGTGGCGCACATCTTTAATTCTAGGACTCGGGAGGCAGAGGCAGGCGGATCTCTGTGAGTTCAAGGCCAGCCTGGTCTACAGAGTGAGTTCCAGGACAGCTGAGGCAATAGGGAAACCCTGTCTCGAAAAGACCAAAATAATAATAGTAATAATAATAATAATTTTTTCTTGTTAGTAGAATGATAAAAATAAAGGATGTTTTAAAAGTGGTGGTGAAAATGCATTTCTTCCAGCATGGGGGTAGAATGTGTTTTCAATTTGGCATACATGGCCACAAATCCCTACTGATAGGGTGACTGGGCTTCAGGGCCACAGCTAGTCATTCTGATAACGGTCAGATATACTGCTTGTCTAATACTCCCTGTTTTGGAGTCCTTGAATTGGGGTCAGATGCTTAGACACACCTCAAGTTATATCTGATTGTAGGCGTAGTATACAGGATTATCCTTTCTCAACATGAGTGAAATCTGGACAGTGACAATGGTGCTTATGTGAGCATTTCAGTAGCTTTATTTTTAGGAAAATTTTCTTTAGAGCTTGCCTCTGGGGCTTTGGCTTTGATAATGAATTTTACATTGTGAGTCAGTTTTATTGTGGCATCATGGAATTTGAGACTAATTTCATGAAGCTGATCTCAGTAGCCTCAACTGTTGACAAATGAGTCTTAATGTTTAGTTTGGTGCAAAATGCTGGGAATATGGATCTAATTTCTTTATTCAAACTCAGTAAATGGTTTGGGACAATTAATTTCCAATTGTTTCCCAGTAGAGCAGATTTACTTGTATATTAATGAGGCACAGGTGTTAGGCCCCTGGTGCCTGCATGCCTGGGAGGCATATTTCAGTTGTTTATCTATTCAGCCATAGGTACTGCAAGGTATTCAAGCTTCCCTTTAACAGTTTTTACAGTGAGGCTTTTTAATTTTTTTGTGTTTCTTTTTTCAAATTTCCCAAACCTGTTAAGATTTTAAAACTGATCATGTACAAAGAAGGTGTAGAGATTTCAATAGTAAACAGCATGAACAGTTAAAGAAAGTAATATTCTATTATGCTTAACTGTCTAGCCTAACAGTAAAGAAAAACGAGGTTATTAACAGTTATTTCATGTGGGAAGACACTATAATCAGCAAGACACTTTTTCATTACATGTTTTTGGAGCAGGTATATTTTTGTTAATGTCTAAAGCAGTCATATGTTAATATTAATATTCATTTTTCTTATTTATTCACTGAACTGCACTACCAGTGTTTTAGAGGAAATGGAATAGCCTCCATAGACATTATAAATTTTAGTAGCTGGCATAATTATAGCTATCTACATATTCATTAATTCTACAGAAGAACTGAGTCCAAAAAGATAGTCATGCGTTCAGTTACAGAACACAACTAAATATATACATTTTTAAAGTTAAATTTCTTAGACTATTTAAAATTAATTTCCTGTAGCACTCCTCTTCAAGGAGAGGAATTTTAACAAAAGCATTCCCTTGCTCTGGTTCCTTTCCTCCAGGAAAGAATGGGAAGAACTATTTGTAAACAACAATTACTGGGCAACAATAAGGCAGAAGGGGATTAATGGGCAGCTGAGAAGCAGCAGGTTCCGAAGTATTTGCTGGAAGGTAAGAAGAAAATATTTATTTACAGTTTGTGGTTGCAATGTATCAACACATTGATGTCCTGGAAAACTACCCATGCAGAGATTGTGAATTTTCCAAGATATTTCTCTCCAAGTTTTTGGCCATTCTTGTTTATCTTTCATAGGTCATTAGCTAATAAGGTTGAGCCACCTAAGTAAGTGGTATTGGTAAATGAATCATTGAAATAACTCCTTTCACCTCTTTTGCCAGTGAAAATTCCAGGGTGGAAGTTCCAGAGCAACACTGTTAAGTTAGAAGTTCTTGAAGGTAGAGGAGGGAAGCAGGGGACAGGTAGGGAGGAGGGTGAGGTTCATGTTCCTGTTATACCAACTGCTGTCATATAGTCTTCCTCCTTGTTTTCTTCCTAAAGAGCAGATGGGAAGGATATTTTTTTCCATTTCTTCTGCTAGAAATACTAAGGGGAGGGTAATGAGCAGAGCAGAAGGAAACTGGGTCACCCTCCTTCAGAGAGAAAGGGTCATTGGTTTCCAGAGCTGACAATGAAAATCTACAGTTACCTTTTTAATTGCTTTGAAAAACTGTCCCTTTTTGTTCTAAAATGAATTCATTTGGGTGTAGACTTTTTAAAATGTCTTCTATCAAAAGTTTTTAGGGTTATCTGCATAAATTGAACATACAGAATCTGTGTATTTTTTACTATAACAAATACATGATGTATTAGCCAGTTTAGGCTTAATAATTTAGACTTAATAATTAAAATACATTTTTCTTTCTTTAGAGGCAAGCAGTAAAGACAGGAGACCTGCTGCTAGAAAACTTGTATTCAAATATTTGTACCCCACCTCATTCCCTGTTGTTTAACTTTTAGTATCTTTCATTTGCTAAAAATAAACTTAAATCTAGATTTATTTTATTACTGTATTAAACTAAATTAAATCAAATTTGTCATCTTAAGAATGCTTATTTTCTTAAGCTGATTGCCAGTTGTAAATCACATTTTTCCATTGTGATGGAATGGGTTTGCTTCTTTGGCTGAGTCCTTAGTCCTCAGATTGTTCTCTATCATCTATTTGCATGTTTTAAAAGAAAGCCTCAAACCTAGGAATTGCTTAGCAGGTCTTGCCCACAATAACTTCCTACCACTCCCAGTAAAATTATAATGTAAAATGGGAATGAGACTTGAAGCTTGATGCATTTTTCTTCCTTTTTCATATAAACATGGAAGAGAACTTGATTCTATTTTGTGCTGTGCACTTTCCTTTTGACCACTGATTGATTACTCAGTTTTTATGTTTCTAACTGTATTTTATATATATATATATATATATATATATAGATAGATAGATAGATAGATAGATAGATAGATAGATAGATATGAATATCTATTATTGGGACATAGAGTATCACGTTAACTTTTCAAATAATCTTAATTAGCCTGGTTTTATATTGTATTAATTAGACTTTTTTTTAACAAGTTTTCTTTTTTCCCCTCAATAGCTCTTTCTTTGTGTTCTTCCTCAAGATAAAAGTCAATGGATAAGTAAAATTAAAGAATTAAGAGCATGGTATGACAACATTAAAGAAATAGTAAGTAAAGAGTAAATGCAACTAATGTAGTTATCTTCATATGTTTAAAGTTCTCTAGCTTCTGATTTTTTGTGTATCTGTTTCTTTACCAGCATATCACAAATCCAAGGAAGGTTGTTGGCCAACAGGATTTGATGATCAACAATCCCCTTTCACAGGATGAAGGGGTAAAGATCTTTATATTTCAACCTTTCTCTCCCTTAAAATAGGCTTATAAGTCTGGTTGAAAATAACCATGGCATGTATTTCATTATTCTAAATCCTGAACTACCTAAAGCCTGATACGCACATGTATATGTATGCACACACGCTGTGTTATAAGGAGTTTACCACTTTTTGTATAAAAGGACACTGCATACAAGTGCTCTGGGTCTCTAAACACTCTAAGGTAAAATAGAAGGGCAGCCAGATGATGAGAGGGCTCTTGTCAAGTTTGCAGTGAAGAAGAACATAGCCACAGACACTTCTGTTGGGGAAAAGTGAAGTATCCACTCACCAAGACTACTTCCGTAGAAGAAAGAAGTTACTGTTTGTGGTGCTGCTGAGGAAGCTTGCAAAGATCAAGGCGATGATCATGCCTCCTTCTGTTCACATTTCAGCAAAGTCTAGGAATAATTATTACTTTAAAACTACTGTGTATCTTACTCAGTTACTACTCTAATCTGTGTACTTAATTGAGACAAGGAATTTTTTTTCTCACTGAGTAGATACATTTGTTTTCCTGATTCATATAATCAAGCCTTCACTATAGCAACATAAAATACTAATTTAAAAGACTTTCCCTAAATTGAATTTTTTTTTTTTTTTTTGGCTTTTTGAGACAGGGTCTCCCTGCAGCCCCAGCTGTCCTGGAATGCACTTTGTAGACCAGGCTGGCCTTGAACTCACAGAGATTTGCCTGCCTCTGCCTCCCAAATGCAGTCATGCACCCACCATGCCCAGTTCTAAATTGACATTTTTAAAACCTATAGAGGAGCATGTTGGATTATAAGACAAGTCTTCATAGGAATCATGACATCTTTTCCTTAGTGTGCTGAGCACTCAGGACTACTGCGGACTAGTTGGCCTATGGTTCCTGCTCAGTTCCAAGCATATCTCTGCCACAGGTGTAGCAACAGTGTTCAGTAGTGAGAAGTATTCTTCACTTTATACAGATGATGGAAATTATTTTTTAATTTTTTTATTTTTTATTATTTATCTTTGTATGTGTATGAATGTACTGTCTGCATGCAGGTCTGTGCACCTTTGTCATGCGATGCCGCGGAGGTCAGAAGAGGGTCTCGGATTCCCCTGGAACTGGAGTTCTCCTGGAATTGGAGTTACAGATGGTTCTTAGCCACCATGTGGGTGCTGGGGATCGAACCCGGGTCCTCTGCAAGAGTGTCGGTGCTCTTAACCGCTAGGCTATCTCTCCAGTCCCAGATGATGGAAATTTTTAAAATGGCTACAGTATTGATCTGGAAAACTTGTATGTTTTGAAATTAGTCTAAATTTTAGTAAAATTATTTCAATCTCAGGTTTCTTATCTGAAAAACATGAAATGCAAACTTAAAGAATAAGTTTAATCACTTCAATTATTAAATTGAAGCCATAAAAATCAGCCAGAGATTGGAGTTTTTTAAATTAGGTTATTCTCTTTATTTCAGAGTCTTTGGAACAAATTCTTTCAAGATAAAGAACTGCGATCAATGATTGAACAAGATGTCAAAAGAACGTATGTAAAATTATGTTACTTCGCTAATTTTAAAGTGGTATTACCTCATAATTTTTAAAAGATGTAAAATACAGGAATCTTACTTGAGTGCGGTATTCTGCTTGTTTTAATAGCAAAATTTTTTGAACACATTATGAATTATTTTTATTCTTAAAATACATATTTCGAACTTTTCAAAGCAAGCTGTTGATATGAGAATAATGTTGGTTTTATCAATTTCCAACATTTCCCATGATTTTTTTTTTTTTTATTTCCGTACGTGTATGAATGTATTGTGTGCATGCAAGTCTGTGCACCCGTGACGTGCAATGCCGCGGAGGTCAGAAGAGGGCATCGGACTCCCCTGGAACTGGAGTTCTCCTGGAATTGGAGTTTCAGACGGCTCTCGGCCGCCATGTGGGTGCTGGGGATCGAACCCGGGTCCTCTACAAGAGCGGTCGGCGCTCTTAACCGCTAGGCCATTGCTCCAGATTTTAAAAAGGTTTTCTTCTATAGTCATTATATTGGTATCATTAGGGCAAGTTATCTCTGTCTTTATATTTTTGAATTACCTTCTAGCCAAATTACTGGCTATCCTTATTTCTATTATTATTACCATCCTTCAGGTGCCCAAACAACCTATTTTTTAGCCTACTCAGCACTTATTGTATGAAAAAAATAATTCTTGTCTCAAAATTCATGTTACATACCTGACCTCTTCTTTCTGCAGCTGTTGGGAAGTACATGGGATTTGCCTCAGATCTTGGGGTGAGTTCTAGGTGATGTGTGCTGTAGCTATAGACAAGTTTCTTTCGACGTCATTCCTCCTCAGTTTTCTCTTCTATAAAATGGGAATAATAGCCACCTCCGATTTTTATAGATTAATCAGTAGAGTTTGAATATTTCTTAACCAAAAATTTTGGGACCAGAAGAGTGTCAGATTTGGAAATATTTGCTTAGAGCTTGCCAGTTTATAATCCTTAGTCTAAAATTTCAAAATCCTGAATAGCCCAATATTTAAAACTTTTTAACAGCATATCAATTTTGGATTTTGGACTTTCAAATCAGGGATGCCCAACCAATATATATATAATAATAGTAGGAATTTAGAGAGGTTTGTACTTTAATCTGTTTTATGACAAAGGTGAAGATAATCATAGCATCCATAATTGTTATTGGGACTTGAGTATGTCTAATAGATTCCTCTAAGTCTTTCTGCAGCTTTGCCTGTATGGTCTATTGTCGTTGTTTAACATGGGCGTACTTACGCATGCAGGCAATACACTCATACATATAAAAAGTAAAAATAAGATATAAAATATAAGAAGAGGTTGAAACCTAAGCAAAGCAAACCATGCTTAGACCATGTCAGAAGTTTGGATTTCTCTTCCATTTGTGGTGGGAAGTTATTGGGGGTTACTAAGCATAGGCTGATGTCTGAAGAGAAAATTCTGGCTGCCATCCAGTGGAGTGAAGGTAGAGATATGAAGTGAAGAATAAAGCTACTGGAGTGCTCAGAATTGCACCCTGCCAGGGATTTAGACTAAAGGGTACTATTAGAGGTGGCAGGAAATAGCTTGAGGCCAAATGTATGTTTTTTGATACAAATTAGGCATTATTGTCTGCTTTTCTCCTAGTCTGTAGTTGGTGCTCTGCTTTGGGTAGTTTTACCTCCTCCCTTAGTCTCCTGCTTTCTTGCTCACTTAGGTGGATCTGCTCTTTTCCACTTCCCATCCATTCCAAGCACATTCAGATTCATACTATTTCTGATTCCAAAATCTCACTTCCTTGTGGTCACAGAAGAATAGATTTTCCCAGCTTCCATAACATATGCCTATTTCCCTTTCAGTGTAGTGTTTTCTCCATTATGTGAAGAACAGGTTTATGCTCTGCACCCTACTTCCCTCACTGCTTCTTGCTGGATTGCTAACAACTCACCATTTAAGGCCTGAGCTCATCACCACCATGCCCATAACAAGTTTTATAGTCTTTGTAAAGAAAAAAAACATTGTGCTCATTTTACATTCTGTAGAAATTTCCTATAATTTTTAAATGATATTATTTAATTTTGGTCTTACACTTATTATTTAAGTCCATCTCCCAATGCATTAATGAGATTTATATTAGCCTACAGGAGTACCTGGCACTGGAAATGCCCTGATAAATATGACGTATACCCAATAAGAAGTGCAAGGTAGGGGGCTGGAGAGATGGCTCAGCAGTTAAGAGCACCAATTGCTCTTGCAGAGGACCTGGGTTCAATTCCCAGCACCCACATGGCGGCTAAGAACCGTCTTTAACTCCAGTTCCAGGGGAATCCAATGCCCTCTTCTGACCTCTGCGGCATTGCACGACATGGGTGCACCAACCTCCATGCAGACAGTACACTCATACACATAAAAATAATAAATAAAAAAATTAAAAATAAAAAGAAGTGCAAGGTATAATAAAGTGGGGAAAGAAAAGTTACAATGCAGATGATTTGGTGCCATAGCAGAAGCAATGTGTCAATTGGTTCAAGTCCCTTCTTTCCACCTAATCATAAACTCCCAGAAAGCAAAGCCCTCAGTTCTTGTTTTTCATCTCACTGTACGCTGCCAAGTTGATGCTTAATAAAAGGCCGATGCCAGTGACAATCAGGTTGTTCAGTTTTAGTCATATTTCTTAACTCCTCTTCAAGCTTTAAGGACATTAGTACTCTTTTAAAGATTCTTGGGCTGGTCCTGGTGGCATATACCTTTAATCCCAGCACTCAGAGGCAGAGGCACATAGATCTCTGAGACAGAGGAGGCCAACCTGCTTGTGTAGTAAGTTCCAGGCCAGCCGAGGATATAGGAAGACATCTGTCTCAAAACAGACAGACAGACAGACACACAGACAAAAAAGACAAGAAATACTGCTATGATCAGTCTTCTGAGTTTAAATAAAATACTTTGTTTATTGAATTTATTCAATCTGTTTATTCACCATGTTAAGTGTCTTCAACTTTTTAAAATACTAGTTTATGACACTAGTCCATTTTTGTCCCAAAGGGTTTTATATTCATTTCAATTAAATGTTCTTTATGTCAGCCTAATGAATCTGTTCCTATCCCCATCTTTAATACAGAAAAAAACCTTGATAATCAAGAGATAAATCAAAGAATGTCCAGTTTCTAGAATTTCTAATTTAGAACTTGAATTGTCTTGAACAAATTTTGCCACAGTTCAATTCAAAAGCTCCTAAGTTAACAGTTCTAAATTTCAACATTATTTAAAATGAAAGGCAAAAATCTAGTTCAGGAGGCAATATCATTTCCAAAGTAGATGCCAAAGAAGTATGTTATTTGGTCTATCAAGGTCTTTTCTAAAAATACATATATAGCATCTATAATATCATTTGCAGATTAACATTTATAAGTTTGTGCCAAATAGTCTCACATTTTTCTCAAATGTGTTCTGTCTCTTAAAGTAAATGATTAAAATTCTTTAAGCTATTTTTTTTTTCTTTGTACCGTGGACCATATTTAAAATTTACCTGATAGTCTCATGCTAGTCATCATCTTTAATGTTCTTTTTTTATTTCTAATAATTATAGTTAGCATTTCAGTTAACTGTTTCCTACTTAGTCCCTATGATATATTTGTTTTTGTTTTTGTTTTTTTTCTTTCATTTTTTTCAAGGTGAAGCATTTTTATTTCAGTGCTTGCATTTACTTACAGTTTATATATGGATCAACCTTTAGGCATTCTATTTAAGCAAACTTTGTATCCTTACTTGTAAATTTTTTATTATGTGGTATTTTGAGTATTAATTAATAATTATAAAATTTATCTTTTTATTTTATTTTTTTTACTATGCTTTCATCAGCCCATTCAGAGCAAAAATTATCTTTTTAAACTACAAGTATATACTATTCACTTTGTTAGAAATCAAGTACCTGTCATATTTCAATTAACTAAATAAAATTAAAAATTCAGTCTTCATTTACATTAATGAAATTTAAGTGTTAATTTTTACTCTATTGGACAGGGCATATATAGAATATGTCTGTCCATATAGACAGGGGCTGTTAAATGGGATTGTATGAATAATTCATTGTTATCTTTTTTGTAGAGTGTATTATGAAGATGTTTCAGTTCTTTTTTTTGGGGGGGGGGTGTCTTTTTGAGACAGGGTTTCCCTGTAGCCTCAGCTCTCAGCTGTCCTGGAACTCACTTTGTGGAACAGACTGGCCTTGAACTCAAGAGATCGGCCTGCTTCTGCCACTTGCATGCTGGGATTAAAAGCATGCACCACCACACCTGGCTTAGTTCTTTATTTGTATTCATAATGTGAATGTGCCCTATGCTGATTCTTGCTTTGCTTTCTCCTCTTGAGAAAACCCCAATTTTTATAATATATGTTTTATAGAAGTTTGAGTCCAGTGTAATTCTGTGTTACACCGTGGTATGCTGATAGAAACTAGACCAATGTTGAAAGACTTTTATATTAATGACATGCAAAAGTGATTTTACAGAGCTAATACACATTATTATTATTATTATTATTATTATTATTTACTGTAAAGAGCACCTTACCCTCAGTCCCTGACTGCAGCAGTGTCCCAGTACTTTGATCCATTGATTGTCACATTTTACAAAGTTTGACTGCCCTAATGCTTAGTATATTTTACAGTTTCCTCTGAGCCCAGTTTTTATTTAAATGAAAAATGAATTCCTCAAGGAAAGGAGGATTTTACAAGCAATTTCAGAACAGAATTGATTTTGGTGTGTGTTAATGCAGACAATCTGCCCAGTGTTAAAATGTTAAGGGGAAAAATATACAAGCTGCCATATTCCTGTGATCACACCAAAATAGCAGCTTGTATTTATATTTTCAGTCTCCTTGAGGTGGACTGCAGACACACATGAATGAGTGGATGTACTTGGTGTTGTGTTGTGATTTTATTTAATGCAGGAAAAGTACATGCTTGTGCATGCACGAGCAGCCCTCACATATGCACTTGTTCACAGCCGAGGAAGTAAAAACTACAACACCAGCCGCTCTCTGAGAGTTGTCGGCCACCTGTGTGTGTGTTTCCTAGATATTAAAGAGGGAAACAGATTTTCAGGAATAGAAGAAACACTTCCTCTGTCCAATGGCCCATAGTGCTTCCTCATTTCACATTTAAGGTAAAAACAAAGCAATTATTATTGTTGCATATACATACTTAGAAATACGTATCTCCCCATACTGTTCTTGTTTTTCTGTATTTTTCATTTCTGTTTCATGTAAGCATGCAAATTCTTAGCATATGCCTTTTCTAATTTAAGTTCTTTAAAAAACCTTTATGAAAATTTCAGTTACTTTTTAGATTGTATTTTTTAGGAGAGGGTGTTGGATCCTCTTGAACTGGGTTAAGATGGCTGTTAGTTTCCATGTGAGTGCCAGGAACCAATTTTCTGCAACTAGTGCCCTCAACCACTGAGCCATCTATCCACCTCAAATTTTTCAGTTAAATGAAATTACATTTATTTGCTACAAAACATTCAGCTATAGTACTGTAATTAGCAGTGGCCTGATGCTACTCCTGAGTCTTTTTAATGTGGGAACAGTAGTATATGGAGGACACTATGTGGAAGTAACATGGGGTTACCTTAAGCTGCTTACCTATGTACTCTGCTTATATATTCTCTTTATTTTCAGTAAGGCAAGTATTGATTATGGTTGAGAATCCATGTGTTTATAAGAAAGTTAAAAGAAAAGTCTAATGGCCAATAAAGTAGGCATAGTCTATTAGTGTAACATGGTTGTTGCAGAGTATTCAAGCAGATTTGGAATTGAAGATACTTTGGCTCATCAAGAGTGGTGCTTTAGATATCTTTTAAAATACTTCTTTGGGTTAAAAATAAAATCTGTATTTCTGTTTGTGACTCACTTTTACATTTCAAGTGCACATATGTTTTCCACTTGTGCATTTCTTTCCTAAATTTTCAACTATATGGTTTGATTGTAAAGATACAGGATGGGTGACAGTGGGGTAGAAGGTTTTAATACATGACTCAGGACTTCATAGGAGCAGAAAGAACTAGAGATGTGCTTAGAATGGTGACTGTTACCAGCTCCTCTGGCCTTCTATCCCATCATCCTATGCCTCATGCTACCTTCTCAACTCTGGCAATTTCAGTCCTTCACATTTCTTTGTTAGACTCTTGGAGATTTTCCTACTGTCTTCTTGGGTAGAGTCCTGTCATTTGTTTTAATAACACCCCCTGCTTTCATTTCTTTGACTTTTAAAAAATCAGAAACCACCTCTTCTTTAAGGCATGTCTTATTTGTAAAAACAAATTGAAGACAGAAAAACTCTGCTCAGGGTTTTGTTGTTGCTGTTGGTTGGTTGGTTGGTTGGTTGGTTGGTTGGTTGGTTGGTTGGTTGGTTGGTTGGTTGGTTTTCCCTACTTTGCCTTTACCCATGGCTTTCATTCCATAGGCTTAATATTTCTTTTCATTGGACTGTTTTTAAATGTCTGGTTTTTTTTTTTTAAATTACTACTTTGCACGTTATTATGGTCCATTCCTGCTTAGAAGGTAAAGATTCTAATGAAGTTTACCTCTTCCCTTGTTTTATATGCTACAATTATTTTACTGTAATTATCATTTTAAATTATCTATAAATTTATCATTTTTACTCCAAAATTTTCTTAAGCTTCAAATTCTTGAGTATCTTGATAGTTTCCCATGGAAGGCATCTGTGCTCTTGGTACTCATCTACTTAAGTCTTTTTATTTCTGAAGGCAAAATGCTGACGCTCATGAAGGACATGGCTTAAATGAGTAAATGGATTTTTTCAGTGGCTTAAAGACAAATAGTGTTTCTAGTACTTTGTGACTTAACGTCACTCTTCTCGGCCTAGATGAATCCTTCTTCGCTTTAAGAAACATTTATTAAGTACTTGTGGTGTATAAAACACATGTTAAGCAAACAGGACCAAATGTGAATGAATATACATATTGTGTTCAGACAGAGACGGAGACTAAAATAGATGTATTTCTAATTCAACGTGTCTCAGCTTTGAGTATTGACATTTTAGACCTAATAATTCTTTGCTGTGAGATAAGTGCAGCATGGTCCTGCTTCTGCCTGCTGAGTCTCCATGAGGCACACTTGGAACCCTTTCAGGGGACCTTTTTTTCTTACTGAACAGTTCTCTAAGACTTTATTGTAGAGCTTTATAATATCTTACAAAAGGAATTTATAGTCCCACACCTAGATACATCTTCAATATTCATTTTCTGAAGGTGTCAGAGATTGAATCTTGCCAAGAAACTGTGTCTTAATGTTACCTTCATTTGCTGATTAGAGAGGTTAGAACTTTTATTTTCAAATTAAATAACTTCAAACATACTTATGCTTTTAGGTTTTTCTTTTGGTTTTATCTTTGTTCATTTTACTGTAAACCACAAGAATCAGCCAGATAGCACATTCAGCACTGTTTCTAAAGTCTCTTCAGCAAGGGTCCCCAGTTTATTAGGTGTGCTTTCTGTTTTAGTATAACCAGAGGCTACCATGCTCTCAGAATATTTGTCTGACATCATAGAGAATCCTTTTCCACCCTTTCTCCTCTAATGTTTTCTATATTTTCATTGAAACTCTCGCTGGCATCCTATCTTTACCAGTCTCTTTCATATTCTTTACTCTGTTACCAAAACTCTCCTGAAGATCTTTGTGACCTCTAAAATCCTGAAGACATTTCTACAAATTTACTTAGTTGTTTTAACAGCACCTCAGCATCAGACCTCAAGACATTTGTTGATTACCTTTACTACGTAAATTAGTCAGAACTTAGTAGCTTAAGGCAATAATTACATTATTTCAACTTTCTGCAGATCAGTAGTTCCAGAGCAGCCTAGCTGGGAAGTTCTTAGTGTGTCATGAGATTACATTCAGGTGTCTGCTGGGCCTGAAGACATTGAATGCTTGACTTAGGGCAAAAGGATCCATAATGCATGGGGCTTCCTCATGTCCTCCTATAGAGAAAACCTGTGAGCAGGTGACCCCAAAAGAAAGGGAGCCAAGTAGAGCCTATGTCTTTTTATTACATAAACTCAGAAAGGAAGTCTATTAAGAATTTGCAGGGTTTTTATTTTTTTTTAGTTTTATTTATTTTGTATGTGTATGAATGTACTGTCTGCATGGAGGTTTGTGCACCCGTGTCATGCAATGCCGAGGAGGTCAGAAGAGGGTGTCAGATTCCCCTGGAACTGGAGTTAAAGACAGTTCACAGCCGCCATGTTGGTGTTGTGGATCGAACCTGGGTCCTCTGCAAGAGCAGTCTGCACTTATCTGCTAGACCATCTCTCCAGCTCCTGCAGGGTTTTTTTTTTGGGGGGGGGTCTTATTGAGACTGGGTTTCTCTGTAGCTTCAGCTGGCCTGTAACTCACTATGATATAGACCAGGCAGGCCTCCATCTCACAGATATCTCCCTGCCTCTGCCTTGCAAGAATTGGGATTAAAGGCTTGTCCTACCATGTCTTGACAGATGTATTTTAAAAACCATCACATTCTATGCATAGTCTCTCAGATTTCCCCAATGGTCTTATACATTCTATGTGTACAGAGCTTTCAAGGAGTGGAGTGTGGTAGAATTGTGTTCACATATAACTTCTATTCTGAGTCCATTGGGTACCACTCAGTCACAAAAGCCATAGCTAACCCAAATTAAGCTGAGAAATTAAATCTATATAGGTGCCTAGAAATAACAGAGAATAGGTTTGGCTGAATAATGAGAATGGTGCCTTGACCCCCACCCAAGAAGTGTCTGTTTTCCTGATCAGACTTTTTCACATGGTTTTAGCTTAATTTTTCAGTTTTTGTTTAATTAAACAATAAACTACAGTACAGTATTATAGTTATTTTGTGTTTAATAGTATATTAGGGAGTTTTCCTTTGCTTAGTTTAACTTTGGATGACTCCTTGTTTTGATTTTCTGTTTTTGGATATAGGTATAACATCAACAATTGTTCCTTCAAGTCCTTCTATGTTTCTTTGTCCTGCTTCATTATTATAAACCCTCACCAAGGGCTTTATTTTGTCTTGGGGCATCTTAACTGAATACTTGAATCTTCAGTAATTCTTCTGGGTCCAATGCTTTGTCTGTTTTAATACTGCTCATTACCTAATTATATACTATAATGCAGTGACAAAGCCCTGAATCATTTCATTCTTTTCTTAACACTTTTCTTGCTTAAGAAATACTCTCTCTGTGTCTTTGTTGGAAAACTCTTAGGTCACAGGCAGTCTGAATATTTGCCTTGCTTCCCTTTATTATCTGTATTACAATAGACATAAGTTGAATGTCTTTCTGCTAACTCTCCTCAGGTTACTTACCTAGCCCTAGGTTACTTACCCGGACTCTAAATTTGGTGTATAGCTGCCCTCTATCCCTACTGGTGGCACACGCCTTTAATCCTAGTACTTGGGAGGCAGAGGCAGGCAGATCTTTGTGAGTTCAAGGCCAGCCTAGTCTACAGAGTGAGTTCCAGGACAACTAGGGCTACAGGGAGACCCTCTCTTGAAAAGACCAAAAAAAAAAAAAAAAAAGATTACATGAGGACTGATCACTCACATGTCCTCTATTGAAGCTGGCTCTCAGCTGAAACCTCTGGGGCTCTGACTAGAGCACATACATGTAGCCTTTGCTTATGGCTACTTGACTTCCTTATGCCATGACTTGGTGTTCAAAGAAAGAATCAGATAAGACCTGTTGCATAGCACTTAATTTGTTAGAAATCTATAACTAAAGCTAGAACATTTTCACAGAGATGGGAGTGATCCACCTTGTTTTTTAAGTGGGTAGGGAGGTTATTTTTGGCTCAATATTAATGTTCTATGTGGTAAATTACACTAGAAATTTAATAGAGATTGTACTCACTATAGATTGCTTTGATTCCAGTCTATAAATACAGGATAGCTTTCCATTTATGTATGTTTTCTTCATAAAGTTTTGTACTTTTGTTGTACAGGTGTTTAACTCCCTTTAAAAATTGTACTTTTGTTGTATAGGTGTTTTACTCCCTTTAAAAATTGTTGCATGTTTTTTGTAACTAATATAAATTGCTATCTTCATTTTGTTTTGAATAATTCACTATCAATATAGAAAAATACTAATGATTTTTACCTGTTGATTCTATTTTAAGAAGTTTTTTTTTTTTCTCCCCGTCTTTTTGAGACAGGGTCTCCCTTTAGTCCCAGCTGGTCTGGAGCTTCCTATGTAGACCAGGCTGGCCTTGAACTCACAGAGATCTGCCTGTCTCTGCCTCCCTGTGCTGGGATTAAAGGCGTGCGCCACCACGCCTGGCCCAAAAGCTTCTTAAACTTCTTAAGCCAGGCATGGTGGCACATGCCTTTAATCCCAGCACTCCAGAGGCAGAGGCAGGCGGATCTCTGTGAGTTCAAGGCCAGCCTGGTCTACAGAGCGAGTTCCACGACAGCTGGGGGGCTACAGGGAGACCCTGTCTCGAAAAGTCCAAAAAAAAAGGAGCTTTTTGATTTTACATATAGATCAATGTAGTTAAAGCTTGATATCCATATGAAAAAACCTGGACCTTTATATACAAAAATTTCTACATGAAGTAAAGTTTTTTATTTAATTTTTATTGAGCATTTGTACATTTCATATAACAGTTCTTAATCAAATTTTAGTCCCCCTCCCCATCTATGCCCCCCAACCCCATATTCTGACATACATATTAAGTCTTATCCAGTAATGCATTTGTACCCAGATGTCCTTCAGAGGGAATTCATCTACTGGAGTCTAGTCAGCCTATAAAGAGATTGTAAGCAAGCCCTACTTTCCCTCACCCAGTAGTAATCAGTCTCCAATAGTTCCAGTCTAGGGCCAGCCCAGCACCCATTTCTTTTACTCCACTCTGGGCCCATGTCTGATTGAGTTGGCATGAGTCCTATGCTCAGTGCCACTATTGCCACATCTTTAGCAGTAGTGTCTTATTATCTAGTCCTGGGAGAACCAAGAGCTGTGGCAATAGCCTGTGTTAATTTTGGGAGTCTCTTGGACCACTCTGATCAACCACTCAAAGGAGGTCTCTCCTCCCTGGCACTGTATTCTTTGACATATAGCCCCAGGGTATACATGTGCACTGATGTTCAGACACTGTGTATTCATTTCTCAGGGGTTTTTCCTCTGGCTTCCCTAGGCTCCAGGTCCATTCATCTGTAATCTCCCTCCCTTCAGACCTCTCTCCTCCCTTCCCAATTCCGGTGCCCCCATTATCCCCAATAACACCCGCCTCCCACCATACCCCTCTCCTAAGTCACTCCACCTCTATGCCCCCTGGATGTCCCTCACTCCTCCCCTCCCAGTTGAATACTCCCACTTTCCCCACCTCCTCCCTGATAATGTCTTTTCTCTACTATGCCCCACTTTCAGGTTCTTTGTTTTCCTTTATCTCCATGTATCCTTTCCTTTTTCCTGGCTCCTGGTGTTCCATCAGGATATATATGAGGGATTGATGGTACAATCCGCAAATGTTACTTAGTATAACACTCTCTTGTTCCATCCATTTACTTGCCAATTTCATAATTTCATCTTTTCTTACTCCTGAGTAGAACTCCATTGTGTAAATGTACCACATTTTCATTATCCATTTGTTAGTTGAGGTACATTTAGCTTTTTTCCATTAGCTATTGTAAAGAAAGCAGCAATAAACCTCGAAGTACAGGTATCTCTGCAGTAGGATGAGTCCTTTGGGTATATACCAAGGACTGGTCTAACTGGATCATATGGTAGGTTCATTTTTAGTTTTCTGAGAGTTATGCGCATTGCTTTCCAAAGTGGCTGCACGAGTTTGAATTCCCACCAGCAGTGAATGAGCGTTCTCCTTTCTCCATGTGCTTGCCAGCATTTGGTGTCTTTCATTCTCTTGATCTTGACTGGGATAAGATGGAATCTTAAAATGGTTTTTATCTGCATTTCTCGATTTAATAAGGATGTTGAGTACTTTTAAGGTATTTCTTAGCCATTTTTATTTGTTCATTTGAGAGATCTCTGTTCAGATCCATTCCTCAGATCCATAGCCCATATTGGGTCTTTTATTTTCTTGTTTTTTTGTTCGTTCTGAGTTCTTTGTATATTCTGGATATTAATCCTCTGTCGAATGTGTTGTAGGTGAAGATTTTCTCCCACTCGGTGCTTTTCCTCTTCACTGTCTTGGTTGTTTTTGCTGTACAGAAACCCTGTAGCTTAATGAGGTTCCACTTGTTAATTGTTGACCTTAATGCCTAAGCAGGTGATGGCTAATTTAGAAAGTCTTTTTTTTTTCCTACACCTCTATCTTGGAAGGTACTGCCTACTTTTTCTTCTAGCAGTTTAAGGTTTTATACTGAGGTCTTTGATCCATTTGGAGTTGACTTTTTTTCCAGGGTGAAAGATAAGGGTCCAGTTTCATTCTTCTACAGGTAGAGTTCCAGTTTTGTCAGCACCATTTGTTGAAGATGCTGTCTTTCCTCCATTGTGTGTTCTTGGCCCCTTTGTCAAGTATCAGGTGGCTGAAATTACATAGACTTATGTTTTGGTCTTCTGTTGTGTTCTCTTGTTCTACATGTCTATTTTTGTGTCATTGCCATGCTTATTTTATGACTATAGCTCTGTAATTTAATTGGAGATCTGCTATGGTGATCCTCCTCAGTGTTTTCCTTTCTTTCTTTTTTTTTTTCTCAAGATCACTTTGTTTATCTGGTGTCTTTTGTGATTCCATATAAATTTAAGGATGATTTTTCTAGCTGTGTGAAGAATGCTGTGGGTATTTTGATGGGCATTGCATTGATCCGTAGATTGCTTTTGATGAGACGGTCATTTTCTCTTTTAAATTTTTTTGTTGCTTTATTTTTTTATGTGTGTGGGTTTATTGTGTGCATGTATGTAAATGCACCTGTGTCCTGCAATGCCAGTAGAGGACAGAAGAGGGTCTCAGATCCCCTGGAACTAGAGTTACAGGCAGTTGTTAACCACCATGTGTGTGCTGGAATTCGAACCCAGATCTTCTGCAAGATCAGGGAGTACTCTTTAACATTGAGCCATCTCTGTAGCCCCAAGATGGTTATTTTCACAATATTGATTCTACAAATCCATGAGCACGGTAGGTCTTTCCATCTCCTAGTGTCTTCATCTATCTCTTTCTTTAAAGATTTAAATTTTTCATGGTAGAGATGTTTAATGTCTTTAGTTAGACTTATTCCTAAATATTGTTTTTTGGTTGTTATGTTGAAACAGAGGGCTTCCTTGAATGTTTTTTCTGATTGTTGTTGGTATGTGGAAGAGCTACTACTGATGGTTGTAAGTTAATTTCATAAGCTGCCATTTTGTTGAAAATATTAATCATTTCTAACAGTTTTGTGGTGGAATCTCTTATATATAATACCATATTTTCTTCAAATGGCAATAATTTGACCTCTTCTTTTCCAATTAGTACTCCTTTAATTTCCTTCCTTATTACCCTCACAAGTGTTTCAAGCACTATATTGAGAAGGAGTAGAGATAGCGGACAACCCTGTCTGTGCCCTGATTTTAGTGGGAATGCTTCCAGTTTTTCTCCATTTAGAATGATGTTGGCTATGGATTTATTCTATATAGCTTTAATTATGTCGAGGTATGTTCCCTCCAGACCAATTCCTTCTAGGACTTTTAACATGAATGCATGTTGGATTTTGTCAAGGGCCTTTTCTAGATCTTTTGAAATCATCATATGATTTTGCTTTAACTCCATTTGTATGTTTTAAGCTGTTTTACATGATCTCCCTTTGGTCACAGTGTTGGGTCTATAAGTCATACTCAGTAGAGGAAACGCTTTCCACAGTCACTGTCTTACCTAGAAATGTTGCAACAGGAATTTGAATATAGGCTTTTCTGCTTAGATTTGCATTTTTCATTTCCCCTCCTAAGGCAACTTCTGGTACTTCCTGCAAATGTTCCCCTTTCAGGACGATTCCTACCTATAGTCTTTATCACTTGCCTGTTCAAAACATGGAAATAACTGAATTGTGTTACTCCTGTATAATTTCAGCATTTAAAGCTCTTTCAAGACTTGCCTCACTTTTTCATCTATAGAGATGCTGTGTTCTCCTTTAGAGCTGATTCTTGTAGCTTTCCTTTCTCTACTCATTTCCAGTAACCATACTTGAAATACTGCCTCCCTTTTGTACCTTCATGTCCTTCCTTCCAACTTAATTGGCTTTCACACAAATGTTCCATATTCCTCTTCTCATGAGATCATTGTTTAAACCTTCTGTAATTGAACCCAGTTGACCATTGCTTCTAGGTGCCATCCCTCCAGCCTTCACATTGTGTACACATTGCTGTGTACTTGCTGGTTTGGGTTCTTTCAGTTGTATGTCTTTGCATCATAAACAACTAATTGAACTCTGAGCTAGAAGATCATCTGTCCTTTTTCTGTTTGACATATCAAACCACCTTATAGAAGTTTTTTTTGTTTTGTTTTGGCTTTCTTTTTGGTGTGGAGAATATGTAAAGGGAGGCATACTAATTTATATTCCATTTGGGGGTCTGGAGAGATGGCCTAGTGGTTAAGAGCACCAACCGCTCTTGCAGAGGACCTGGGTTGAATCCCCAGCACCCACATGGCAGCTGAGAACCATCTGTAACTCTAATTCCAGGAGAACTCCAGTTCCAGGAGAATCCGACACCCTCTTCTGACCTCTGGGGCATTGCAGAGAACCGTCTGTAACTCCAATTCCAGGAGAACTCTAGTTCCAGGGGATCTGACACCCTCTTCTGACCTCTGGGGCATTGCACGACACGGGTGCACAGACCTACATGCAGACAGTACATTCATACACATAAAAAATAAATAAATAAAATTTATATTCCATTTGGATTTTGGATTTTAATCAAATGAAACTGACACTGTGATCATATGCAATTGAAATTCTGATACCAAGAAAAGATAATGATAATGATTTCTTTCAAAAGTAAGTAAAAGTACTTTAAAGTACCTTCGAGTTTCAAAAAAAAAACATGTAGGGCAACCAGATGTGGTGACACCTACCTTATCATTGGAGTATTCAGGCCGAGCAGGAATATCATGTATTTCATGCTGGACTGTGCTCATTGGAGTGCTCAGAAGGCTGAGGCAGGAGTAGCATGAATTTCATGCTGGACTGTGCTCATTGGTGAATACAGACTGTTTCTCAGAAATAGACAAAACCCCACAAATAGGCGAAAGCCAAAGCCACATCTTATCCTAAATAGGTCAGCTGTGTGTAATTCATTCCTAAGACTTGTATTCACACATGGAATGATGGAAGTATGTGAAGAAACTTAAAAAGTTTAGAAGTTGAAAGTTGCCACTTGTTCTGGGATATAATCATTTTTCTTTTATCACCCTTTTTTTAATCCTAACAATGACACAGGTTGCATGGGAAATCAGAGCTAAGGTGAAACATGAAAGCCCTTAGAACCTTTTAGAGGTAAAATTCTGAGAGTGATTCTTGTAACTGTTGTAACTGTGCTAGTCAGGTTCACTCCTGTGTTTACTTTCTTTTTCTCTTTTTTTTTTTTTTCTGCAGGTTTCCTGAAATGCAGTTTTTCCAACAAGAAAATGTGAGAAAAATTCTTACAGATGTTCTTTTCTGTTATGCTAGAGAAAATGAGCAGTTGCTTTATAAACAGGTAATGAAAACATCCTACAGGTGGCATCCATTGACTTCAAATTTTCCATACAACTTGACAAATGATAGAGCAATAATGCAACCTTTATTGTAGCCCGGGTTGTATCATAATGCTAAGGTAATCCAGGTACTGCTTGTCAGCTGCAGAGTGTGAAAAGCAAGCTCATTGAAACACATATGGTTCGTCCTCATTATGAGACGTTCTACCAAATTGTCTTCTATGAGGTGTTCAATCTTGTCTTTCAACTTTTGGGAGTTCATATATAAACAGTACCTTGAAGTCAGTTTAGTAATAAAACTTTTCAAAGTTGTGTGTATAAATATTATTTTTAATCTCAGCATTTATAAATATATGATGTCATATGAAAAATAATCAAGTGTCCTTTCACTCTAGAATTTAAACATAGCAGAACTTTAAAATTTTTCTTTAAACTTTTTGAAGCTTATAGTTAGCTTCTTTGTGGCTATGATATTCATCTAATCTCAATAGTAAACAAATATTACTAGATTGTTTTATGGTTTCGGAATGTAAATTGTTTAATATATAAATATATGCCTAGGATTTATGTTGAAGTTTATTGCATTGCACTAAAGATATATACACTTGACTATTTTTCCAAACACATATGAAATGGTAATCCACACTAAATTCATAATAATCAAAAGTTACATGTACGAATCTAGAGAGATACCTCAGTGGTTAAGAGCACTGGCTGCTATTGCAGAAGACCCCTTTTGGGTTCCCAGCAGCCCCATGGCAACTAACAATCTCCTGTAATTCCATTGCCCTTTTCTGGCCTCCATGTGCATTGCGTGCATAGGTCCACTTATGTCATACAGGCCAAATCCTCAGACATACACAAAAAATGTTTTTAAAATTAAAAAAAAAAGTTGTGTCTATTTGACTACCCAACTTCTATTTCATGGAACAGAAAGTAACTGTCATAGAGGGACTATTTAATCTGAAACTTTATATATTTTTAAAGATGGCCAACTCAGTTTACAGTTATATTTAGTGATATGTTTGTTAGAGTTGTATACCTGTAATAATTACAGGCAATAATTTTATCTTTTTAGTTTAAAAAATGCCTTTGTTGTTATTCATTACTAGGAATTGAATCCAGAGCTTCTTACATGCTAGTCAAGCACTCTGCCACTGAGCTACACTCCCAGCTCTGTGATATGTCTTCATATTAATTACATTCTATGAATAGCTATCAAGAATTTAAATTTGAAAATATATAACTCTTTCAAATAAAAACAAATTCGACAATAAACGTATAAAATTTATATTAAATTATAAATGTTTTAAAAGGACTAAAGCAATAATATTTGAATGACTAGAAAAATAAAAGCATGTCTTTCAATGGTAAAATTTTAAGCACAAATATTCCTTCTTTCCAAATGAAATCATAAATGTCTCATGATCCTAATCTAAATGAGTTATGTGTTTTATTAAAACTGGTAATAGTTCTTTTAAATTTAGTTCCTCAGAGATTTAGGATTACTTTAACAGAGGTAATGCAGCTAAGTGGTTAAAAGCATTTTCTAAACCTGGATCCATTTACTTTAATCTCAGCTCCACTGTGTACCAGATGCATTATCATTAGTAATTTACTTGTCTGATTATTAAGTTTTTAAAAATTTGTATAAGATGAGGACAGTGATAGTATTTACTGTGGAGTTAAGAACATACAGTGATCCAGCCACAGTTCCTCAGACCTGTCATTTTAGCAATGGGAGCTGAGGCAGGAGGGGGTTCATGAGTTTAAGGCTAGTCTGGGTCACACAGCAAGTTCATGTCTCAGGGTAAAGAACATATAATGCTCACTGAAGGTTCATGAAGATGGTTGTTGTTGTTGTTACTATAGTTTATAGTTACCATGGCTAGAATTGCCACAGAATTTGGTAGTAGGGCAAAACGGCAATGGGAAACATTAATAATAATACCTTTTTTCCTATTTTATTAATTTAAACAACACAAAATTTATGCGTATTTGTGGAGTATCATGTAGTTTTAACACGTGTAAACTTTTTTTTGGTCTTTTCAAGATAGTGTCCTCCTGTAGCCCCTGCTGTCCTCGAACTCACTCTGTAGACCAGGCTGGCCTTGAACTCAAAGATCCGCCTGCCTCTGCCTCCCAAGTGCTAGGATTAAAGGTGTGCGCCACCACACACAGCCAACATGTATTCTTTTTAATGGTAAGCAACTTTCAAATTCCTGCCTATTGTGTTTAGTTGTTTTTAATTTGTTTGAGTTTCTTTAATGTACAGTACATAGTTGTTGTCTATACTCATTCTTCATATAATTCCATAGCTTCTTTATCCTCTGTAAATACAATTTAGTTTTCATTGGTCAAGCATTCTTTATCATCTTATCCATACTACTCTCCCAGTTCTTGGTGAGCAGGATGATATTCTGAACATCTATGGAATGAATTTTTTAAAAATTCCACATGATTCAGTGAAGTAATTATTTTTCTGTATCTGGCCTATTGTACTTTATATAATGACTTCCAGCTCCATCTGTGCTATTATACATGGTGGGGTTTTGTTCTTTTTCTTGGTTGAGTAGTAGTAGTCTATTATCTGTATGTACCACATTTCATTTATGCTTTCATCTATTGATTCATTTTAGTTATTGTAAATTGTTCTGCAGTGAACATGAGAGTACACGTGTCTCTTGGACATCCTACTTTCATTTCTTTTGGATGTATTTATTATGGTAGAGTTAATTCATATGATAGCCTTTCACACTGTTTTCTCTAATTTATCCTTGAGGTAATTTCTGTAAAACTTTTGTCAAGTTTCTGTTACTAGAAATTCTTAGCATAGCTCTCTAGTAGGGCACATAGTTAGCATGTATGTAAGCCTCTGGATTCAATTCTCATGGTAAGGAGGGTCTGTGATCAAACTAATATAATGCTATTATAACAGTCAACCAAAGGATCAATGGAACAATCTAGGAACATGTTCAGTTGTATATGGGATTAGTAAAATGAATTTGGGAAGGAAATATATTGATTTGCTATATTTGACTCTCTATCTGGATAAAAAGATTAACTTATACCTTTATTGGCTAAGAAACTTCAAATGGAAGGAAAAAAACAAATGTAAAAAATAAAATCTATATAAAATATAGTAAACTGGGAAAAATATGCATAGTGTCAGCATAGAAAATACTTCTGTGTGAAAAAGTTGTCAAAAGTCATACACAAATTCAAAAGACCAATTCCAAACCAGCATGAAAGAGGAATGGAAAAATATAAGAAGTCTATATAAAACACCACATTCAACATGCCTCAAGCTATCAGTGCCATTAATACTGTGATCATCATATTTAGGGCCCCATTTTTCTGCACTTTTGGTTCTGGGACTCAGTATCTCCACTAAGGATACAGGATCACTCTTTTTTTCTAGAATCTTCTAATTGTTTGGGCTTTTGTTGATACACTAGTCTCTTCTTTGTTTCCACTCCTCCAAATGTTTGAAAATAAGTTAGTGATAGTGAATCAAGTCAGGATTAAATGAGCCCAGTTACACGGAAGTTTTCTACTTATGAGAATGATGCAAGGTGAAAATAGATTAAGGAACTACAATAGATTAAGGACTTACAATAATAGAAACAAGTTCTAGTACAAGGGAAAGTAATATGCCATCATGCTCCACCTCTTGATGTATGTAGTTGCTGTGTTTGTATGAGAGACTAGAAAAGAATATGGATGATCATATTTTTTTTTTTTATGTGTATGAATGTACTGTCTGCGTGTAGGTCTGTGCACCCGTGTCGTGCAATGCCGCGGAGGTCAGAAGAGGGTCTCAGATTCCCCTGGAACTGGAGTTCTCCCGGAATTGGAGTTACAGACGGTTCTTAGCCGCCATGTGGGTGCTGGGGATCGAACCCGGGTCCTCTGCAAGAGTGTCGGTGCTCTTAACCGCTAGGCTATCTCTCCAGCCCGATGATCACATTCTTAATGAATTAGACTAAGTCTGTCAATAACTGACTATGAAAGTATTATGTCATGTCTCACTTTACATGCTTAAAATCCTATAGATTTTTTTTTTTTTACCGAGAAATAATACCTTGCTTCAGAAGGACTGAATATTTAGCCAGATCAAATTTAAGAAGGAAAAAAAACTTTGAGTTTCATCACAAGCTGTTAAAGCTATTATTTTGTACTAGGTGACACCCCGTTTAACATCGACCATATTGTTAATAGTTATGGGATTTTATTGAATTAATGAGACTGTTATCATGTAGTGGAATGTCTTGCTGAGTTAATTGAAATTGCAGAGATTATATAAATGGTATTAATGAACTTTGACTGCCTGATGTCTCAGCTTTAATAAAGACTGCTTGGTGGGCTAAATGAACACAGGCAGATAAAAGAACAGGTTCAATTTTGTGAGCCTACAGGCTGTTGATGAAGAAAACTTTGTTACCTTTATTTTCAGAGTCATGAGTTTGGATTGCAAATGCTATGAGAGAACATGTGGTGATAAACTATAAGCAAGCAGAAATGCTGAAGAAATATATATTTATTTATACACACAGTGAGAGAGATACAAAATACACATACTAATATGATAGCAGTGTATTTTTACTGTGGCTTCTCAAATGTTTAGTGTGTTGACTCATAATTGATACTTTATGAATAATTTTTAGATATGCCTATCTACTTGCCATTTTTTGGCTTTGTTTTTCTTGCTTGCTCTTACAGGGTTCAAAGCTAGGCTCTTGTATATTAAGCACAACTATCATTGAACTATGTCCCTCATCCACATGTAATTATTAATCAAGTTTTACTACTCTAGTATTGAAAGCAAAGCTATTTTCTCTTGGGTTTTTAACAAAGTTGCTATAGGTTTTTTAAAACTGAACTAGTAAAAGACTGTCTTAACAGTATTTAGAGGACACTAAATTTTTATCTATAAAGCACAGCTTTACTTATTTATTTGAGATATGATTTAGTGCTTTAAATATTGTGGCCCAAATTTTAATGTGTAAATATATTAAGTGGTAGATATTTCATTCAGGCAGTCAACATATACTGAATACTTTCATGATGCTGAGCCTGTAGTAGGATGTAAGTTTATATATACAATCAGCCCTCAGTATCTTTAGAGGAATGTTTCTAAACAACATGTGTACACCAAAATGCATGATGCTCATCTCCTATATGATGTTGTAGTATTGGCTCATGGCTTACATACATTCTCCCAATACTCTCAATCATCTCAAGATTATTTATAGTACCTAATACAATGTAAGTTCTAAGTAAAGAATGTATTATTTATTTTGAGAATAATGACAGGAAAGTGTATGCTTAGTATAGATTCAGTTCTTTAGAGTTATTTTGTGCTATTTTTGTGTATGTGTACATGTTCATATATGTGAGAATGACTCTGTCTCTGTGGCATGTGAGTGTATCTATCTGTTTGTATTTGTATAGAGCAGAGGTAGATTTGGATGTCTTTCTCAACTGATATCTGCCTTCTCCCCTAATGAAGACAGGATCTTTCACTAAGCCCAGAGCTCACTGAGTTAGCTTCTTCTGCCTCTGCCTACCCACAGCTGGTTATAATTGCATACCCATGCTCAGCTTTTGTATATAGGTCCTGAGACTCATACTCAGGTCCTCATGTTATTTTAGAACTCTTGGGACAAGTTAGGCTATTCTTATTTAGTAAGTTGAATTTATTGAAGATGAGGTGAATATTCAATGAATTTGTTTAAATCTTTGGAAGTCATATTAATTTGCTATGGCAAAAATGAGAGTATTGTCAAATGAATGAAGAAATAACTGAAATAAAGCAAACTCTATCCTCACCTAATCCCTATTTCAGAGAAGTCTTCTTGGGCATGAAAATAACAAAAATCATGAAAGATTTTTTATCGTAATGACTGTTAAAGCATCTAACTTCAATGTGGCATAATACATCAAAATTGAAAGATAACTTCTAGACACAAAACATATTTTTAACAATAAATGAAACACCTTTGATATGTTTAACTGATAAAGAACTATTAAACACTTCAAAAGGACAGGCACTAGGTTAAAGCTCTTACTGCACATGTAAGAGGATCTAGTTTAGATCCCCAAACCCATGGGAATGATATGTGGGTGTGGCAGCCTGCCTATAATTCTTCCCTTTGGCAGGCAGAGACAGGGGATCTCCAGAGCAAGCTGATTAGCAAGACTAACTGTAGAAGCAAGCTCTGGCTTTGAGAGGTCCAGCCTCAAAGAAAAGATGGAAGAACTAGCTGTTCAGATAGATTCCTGACATCAACCTTGAGCACACACACTCACACTCTTACATGTGTACTCTTACACACTGACGCATCCACACATGTGCAAACATACATACATACACACACATAAACACAAATATGAAAAGACAAAAAAAACTATAATATATCACAATTGGCTACTCATTAAATTTAAAAAGTCTGAATATGGATGAAGATGTAAAATGATTGTTTATATATTCCACAGCAGGGCTTGGTGGTATCAAGAGCTTTAAGAATTCTTTCCCAGAAATTCTGTTTTGAAGGACTATTCTGGACAAACTGTCAGTACCTGGGAAAGGATTACCATAAGTGTTTCTTTGTGGGCTAGAAAGATGGCTGGGTGGTTAAGAGCACTGACTACTCTTGCAGATGACACAGGTTTGGTTCTCAGCACCCACATGGTAGCTAACAATCACCTGTTACTCTAATTTCAGGGCATCCAGTGCCCTCTTCTGATCTCTGCAGGCATAACACAACCTAGGTGCACTTAACATGCATGCAGGTAATATACTCATACATATAAAATAAAGTTAATAAATAAGATACCTTTGAAAAAAGTTCTCTATTAGAATTTTTAAATTTTGGGGTGTTTGACCAGCCTGTCTGCCAGCTTCATTCCCATTTTGCTTTGCTTTTCTGTACTCTTCCACATTAAGTACATTAAGTAGCTGATGACTTTTAAAGTAGTTCGTTGACTTGACTTGATATATGAATGTCTCCCATGATGTTCTAGGGTCACATAAAGTAATTTTAAGTACCCTGTGGTAATTTGTCCCACATACCAAGTAAGTTGATCATGAGCTGCTCCGGAAGTGTCACTAGATCATTTCAATTCAAGGCTACTTGTACTGATCAGTGACACCTGATTAAGTATATACTCTCATAGCTTAAACTTTGTGATAACAATTGGCTTCTTAAGACCAGCAGAGTGTTACTGGATTATACAGAGGGCAGGATGAGTTTCCTGCAGCACAGGAAGCCTCCTCTCCTTCCATCACTAAAATGTTCTCTTTTCCATATTTTATTTTTGTTCTTGCAAACTTGATATTTTCCCTCAAATTGTTTTAATAAAAAGTTTTCACATCTGATAAGCAAAAGGAAAGTGTCATTTTCTTCAAGAGGCAGGAAAGAGCATCATGGGCATTTACATGCAAAGGTATTATATTTCATGGTAAAAGGAGAAAAGTTGGTATTAATAAGGATAGTCGCAAATATTTAGTAAGTTATTTCCCCACAAATGCATAAGAGTAATTTTAAAAGCAAGGTTAATAACTACTATTGTGTCTCTTTATTTCTGTGCCTATTTGTGTGTTCCACAGTTTAACACCAACTTCAACTATTTTGTTGATAAAAGCTCTTAAGTAAATTTAAAATTAACCTTGTAGTTGAAGTATACAGGGAAAAATTCGGGGTTTCTTCTTAAATATGCTGAAAATTATATTGAAAACTTTATTTCCTGTCATGCTTGCTGAAGGTTCCTTTTATTATATACCATTCCTACCCAGCTGACTTCAGCTCTTCCCAAATCTACAGACATCCTAATTTTGAGCCATTATATAATGAAAACATTGGATGTAATTTCTTAGGTCTATAGTTCTTAGTTGCCCTTAGTGCAGATCTTTACACTGTAGCTCATGATTATAATTTGCATAAATGAAATTCATATTTATGCATGCAGATCTTGAAGCAACTGACAGGTGCAAGGTTGTCTACCATGCCAATTTATTGTTTGTAATGGCATCTAAAAGAGAACTGTTCCCTGTATTTTAAAGAACAATGTATACTCCGTTTGGAGTCAAATTATAAAAGCAGATAAAAATCATTTTGTAATATTCTACTTTTATTCTTCTTTTGTATATAACATGGATACTTTGGTGCCTGAGACTGGTTGAATAAGTATTTTATAAGCTGAGAATATAGTTATGTGCAAAATATTTTCTTTACATGTGTAAGACCTTGGGTTTAATCTCAAGCACTGGAGCAAAAAGGAACAAAGCCTTCAACTTAGCTGATGCTATCCAGGAACGAGTTCTAGATTCCCACTCACTTCTCTTGGTCTTGGGTTTTCAGGGTATGCACGAGCTACTAGCACCTATCATCTTCACCTTGCATTGTGACCACCAAGCTTTTCTACACGCTAGTGAGTCTGCACAGCCCAGGCAAGTCTTCACATGTGTGTGTGGGTTCTCAGCCCTTCCTGTAACCTTAGTTTCTTTATTATTTTTTTAATCTCAAAATTTTTCAAATTGAAGAAGGTGCTTAAGTTTTGAAACCTGTGAGCATTTTATTATGTTTCTTGAGACCAATCTACTTCATAGTTCTAATGCTAATTTAGGTGTGGGGCAATTTAGAATCATAAATGTCTTTTAAAATTTTGGGTCTTTGTCAAATGAAGACATGCAAATAATGGATCAGAAAGAGGACATGTATGTTATAGTTAGCAAAATGCTGATGATGGAAAATCTCAGGTATACTATACTCTCTCTGTTTTCATCATTAGTTGAAGGAGAACTTTCTGAGCAACTTTCTTCTCAGCAGCTTTGACTCAGCCTAGTTGGAAAAGGGGTAGCGCTACTAAGAACCTCAGTCTAGCCAGGCGTGGTGGTGCATGCCTTTAATCCTAGCACTTGGGAGGCAGAGGCAGGTGGATCTTTGTGAGTTCAAGGCCAAGGCCAGCCAGAGTGAGTGCCAGGACAGCCGGGGCTACAAGGAGACCCTGTCTCGAAAAGACAAAAAAAAAAAAGAACCTCCGTCTGTAAATTACAGTGGCTTTCCAGATTTTTGAGATGCATTCAGTTATTTTTCTTGTAATTGGACTTAAATAGGTAATTGCTGGAATTTAACTTTATAATTTAAGTTACCAGTGAGGTAACCAAGAAGCATCTCAGTAATGGAGGCCTATAAGATTATAAGGCTTTGTCAAGAGTATTACACTCTAGATGAGCTGAATACAGAGGGGAATAAACATGCTGACAATTGTCTCATGCATATCTTTCATGATCACAGACAAGCTGTTCATTTTATTGAGCATCTATGCAGAACTGTGTTAAATTGACTTTTCTCTATTAGAAGGTAGATTAGTGCTTTCAAGATTTTGTTTTTTTATTTTATTTTATTGACTCCATCAAATCTTGACATGAAACCATCTTTTACTGCTTTATTGTCAATTATTCTACAATCTAATAATAAAATTAGTTTGGAGATCATGTTTTCGTGCCAGTTTTGTTTCTGAAAAGCCTTGTGTGCAAAATACACTTTACAGGAAAGTATAGGTGATTTAAAGTAACTTCAGAAGTGGCAGGCTTCTTTGGCTATTCACTCCATTACAAAGGAACAGCAGCACTGAACTCGGTTTATTAAAGGTACTGTCAATGAGTAATTGATATTAAGATAAAATTAAAACTAGAAGCCATTAAAATAAAACAAATTGTTTTGATATTGCATTTAGTCAGTAACTGTATCTTTTTGTCTTGATCCAAAGTGATAAAATGTAATAAATTCTAGATCAAATGTGTCAAGGAATGTATAGTCATGTTGTATTTGTCACTTGGGAGTAGATATAGTTACTTTATTGTGACACAGACTAGTAGATTAACTTGGTTTTTAGAAAAAAAGGATTTCAGTTGTTAATAGAGTTGCTCTTTGAAAAGACTAATTCTGAACATCCTATGTAAGTTGACTTGTGAACATAGAATAAGCAGACTCTACATATACTTCAGTTATTAAAGTATTATAGATTTTGATTGCTTGCATTGCTTTTTTTCAGTGAGGAAATGAAAACTCTCTTGAACCCTGAATATCTGGAGCATGATGCTTAGTAAGTACTAAAACAATTATTTTGTTCTTTTTTATATCATCAATACTTTAAAATTAAACATACATTATTTTATTTTTTAATTTTTAGTGCAATGTTCTCCCAGCTTATGGAAACCGCTGAGCCTTGGTTTTCTTCTTTTGAGCATGATGGTCAAAAGGTAACTCTTATATTACTGATCTTTTTAGTATTCTGTAATAAAATACCAACCTCAACAAATAGCAACACATAACAGAATAATTGATTACTATATTACAGTGTAAGATGTAACCATTATTACTATACCAAAATATGTACATACTTAGAGAATAATATTGAACCTGGAGATTTGTAATATATTTGAAGAATATTGGCAGATAAACACAATAAAAAATTTTCATATGGTAAACTTTCCATTATAGGTGCATAATATTAATGGAGTATTGATATTTAGCTATAAAATTATTATAAACTTTATTATTTTGAGGGGAACAGGATCTCACTATGTAATGCGGTCTGGCCTGGAAATCACTGTGTAGACCAGGCTGGCCTGAGACTCACACAGACCCACCTTCCTCTGTCTCCAGAGTGCTAGAATTAAAAGCATATGCCCCTACAATTGGCTATTTATTTTATTGATTGCTCTCTTTCTCAGTTTTTATGTAAATTTTTTATCAATTATTTTTTGTATTTCATACAAAACATCTTAATCATCTTTATATTCCCTTCCCACTGGAACCCACCCATAACACTCCCACCACTAGAATTCCTACACTCTGTCATCTGTGTTAAGTTACTGTCCCTAGATGTCCCTCAGTGCAAGTTCATCCACTGGGGTCTATCTAGTCAGTCTATCTAGAGTTCCTCCCTTTTTTTTTTAGTTTATTTATTCTTGTATGTGTATGAATGTACTGTCTGCCTGCAGGTTTGTGCACCCTTGTCGTGCACTGCTGCGGAGGTCAGAAGAGGGTGTTGGATTCCCTTTAAGAAGAGGTTTGGGTCTATTGCTCAGGTCCAGAGTTCCATGCTGGCTTTTTGTTTGCTTGAGTTTTTATGGTTCTTTTTTTTTTGCATCTTCAAATTATTTTTATTGGAACTCCATGTGTCCTTCATCTCCTCTGCCTGTGCCTCAAAGTGCTGGGATTAAAGGCATGTGCCACCACATCCAGCTCAACTAGGTAATTGGCACTAGCATCCACAGATGAGAAATAGCATTTGTCATTTGTTTTTCTGGGACTGTGTTACTTCACTCAGCATGATGTCCTCTAGCTCCAGCCATTTTCCTGCAAAGCTCATGATGTCATCTTTCTTTACTGCTGCATAGAACTCCACTGTGTAGATGTACCATATTTTCTCTATCCACTCATCAGTTGAGGGGCATTTGGGTTGGTTCCAGCTCCTTGCTATTGTGAAGAGAGCTGAAATAAACATGGCAGTGTATGTATCTCTGCGATGGGGTGAGTCTTGAGGGTACATGCCTAGGAGTGGTATGGCTGGGTCGGGTGGCAAGTTCATTCCAAGTCTTCCAAGGGTTCTTCACACTGCTTTCCATAGTGCCTGCACAAGTTTACATTCCCACCAGCAGTGGATGAGTGTTCCCCTTTCCCCACAACCTCTCCAGCACTTGGTATCATTTGTTTTCTTGATCCTAGACAGTCTTATTGGAGTAAGATGATATCTTAAAGTGGCTTTGATTTGCATTTCCTTAATGATTAGTGATGTTGAACACTTCTTTTTTGGGGGGGAGGGGGCTTTTTTGAGACAGGGTCTCCCTGTAGCTCTGGCTGTCCTGGAACTCACTCTGTAGACCACACTGGCCTCAGACTCACAGAGATCTGCGTGCCTCTGCCTCCCAAGTGCTAGAATTAAAGGCGTGCGCCACCATGCCTGGCATTTATTTATTTCTGTATGTGTATCAATGTACTGTCTGCATGCAGGTTTGTGCACCGTTGTCATGCAATGCCGCAGAGGTCAGAAGAGGGTGTCGGATTCCCCTGGAACTGGAGTTCTCCTGGAATTGGAGTCTCAGATGGTTCTCGGCCGCCATGTGGGTGCTGGGGATCATAATCTTTCCTTGAGGTTTTTAGTTGTTCTGTGTTATCTTCCAGGTCTGATATTCTTTGTTCTGCTTCCTCCATTCTGCTTCTGAGGCTTTTTCCATTCCCTTCCTCTTGAATGGATGAGTGTTTGATTTCCTTTTTCATTTCCTCTTCTGATTTCTTTAGTATTTCTACTTCTTTTTGGAGCTTCTCAATCTCTTTCTGTAGCTCTTTGCTTCACTGGTTGGTTTTCTTATCTTTTTCAGCATGGGATCTTTTCAGTATTTCTACTTCCTTCCGGATTTTGTCATTCTCTCTAGGTCCTTCTTGAGTTCTTCATTCTCTTTTCTTAGTTCTTTGATTTGCTCTTTATAATCTTGTTGTTCTTTAAATATGTTCCCAATTGTGTCTCTGATACCTGTGTCCTGGGCCATCCCCAGGGGGATCCCACTGTAGGAACCTTCCATAGGTTGGTAGAGCTTGGCGCGGGATTATCCTGCCCCCTTCCCGTGTTCTCTCTTCTTCGTGTTCCTGGCATATGGGCTTCTCCTTGCCTTCCTGCACTTCACCTGGTCTCAGGAGATCTCCAAGTTTTTATGGTTCTTATACATGCTGACACCATTGCTCTAGGTTCATATGAGCAAGATCCCAGGAGCCTCTTCATAGGCTCTTATAATACTACCCCCCCTTTTCTGAAGTGGTCCCTGAGCCCTTGGTGGATGGAGTTTAATATAGGAGTCCTGTCCAAGGATCCACACACTCTGAAGACCTATTCTCTAAACTTGCCATTTTTGACCTAGAATTGAGAGATGCATTAGTGTTCTCTACTCCTTACCCTGTCTTCTGTGAGCCTTAGTTATAGAGGTTTCATTGTATATGTACCACTTAGGTTTGGACAATTCACAAATAGTCTCTGTGTATGACCAGTTGTGGAATTCTGTAATATCTCTGCCTGTTGGGGCGGGGCATTCTTTAATGAATGGTGACTAGGACACTTGTCTGTAAATATAAGGACCCATGTCTTGCACATAGTAAGAAGTTACGTATGTGTAGGGATGTGACAGCCTAAGTGTTCACTAAGATCTATGACCTCTCCAGCCATGTGTATTTGGCTATGTTTACAGTTCCACACATGAGTTTCCTCCCATCAAGTGGACTTTATGTACAATTAGGTAGCTATTTATTAATCACCCCCAAGATAAAAGTGCCACCAGTGAACCAATGTTGTTTGCTGTGTCAATCATTGATGTGGTTAGTAGTCCTTACAGCTGGAGTTAGACCATCAGTTGATGGTCTTCCTTAGCAGCTTGCATAGTGTTTTCCAAAGCTGATAGCTAGCCTTCATGGGAAGTGGCTTCCTGGACAGTTCTAGCTCCATTGTTCCAAATCCTGTGTCTATTGGATATACTGTCTTCAGCAATAGGGTCTTACCTTCACATTCTGGGAAGTAATCAAGGGCTGTGGCAATAGCTTATGTAGTTTTGGGAGTAATTTTGGAGTCTCTTCTACCATCCTGGCCTATTTTACAGTTTCTTGTTATATAGCCTTCAGCTATACCCATGGACTCGTGTAGAGATATTTTATGTAGAATTTGTCAGTAGGTTTTTAGACTAATATGATTCCCTCTGGTTTTTTACACAAGCTAGGCATTATTTGTCTTTCCTCTCTCTTTCCCTGAGTAACCCTCCCTCCACACCCTCCCCACTTAAATTATCCCCATTTCCCTCATTTTTCTCCTTTGATAATACCCAAGTCCTGTGGTTCCAACTCATCTTAAGGTCCTTCTTTCCCTTTTTTCTGTAGTTCCTTGTGCAACCTCCTCTCTCCCTCTCTCAGTTAAATGTCTACATTTTTCCATTAGTACCCCTGTCTCCTACTGTTCTTCTCTCTCAGGTTCCTTTTTTCCCTTCTCTGGTTTCCTTCCATTTTCCTGATCGCCTGCAGTCACATCAGGATATATATTTCTATGTAAGGATTTGGTGCTAGGATCCACAATGAGGGAGAACATATGTAATTTTTTTTTCTGAGTCTCTGTTACTTAACATCATAACGGTTTCTAATTGCACCCATTTACCTGCAAATGTCATGGTTTCATCTTTTCTTTACTGCTGAGTAGAACTCTGTTGTGTAAATGTACCACATTTTCATTATCTACTAGCCAGTTGTGGGACACTTAGGTTTCTTCCATCTCTTAGCACCATGCAGAATCAGGTTTCAGGCACTCTCAGGTAGTCTTATTTAGTGAGTTTTATAAATGTATTGTTACTAAAGTGCATTGATTAAAAATCTGTATCATATTTATTTTTCTTAATATGTTATTGTTGAATTCACACACTTAACAATGTATCCTTTGCTCTTTCTTTTCCTTATTTTAAAATATTTTTCATGTGGAGTTATTTATATAACATTCACCTTTTTAAAATGTAGTGGATTTTAGTGTATGTACAAGGTTGTACAATTATTGGAGCTCTGTATGTGTTGGAGTCATTCAGACAGCATTTGAGTAGAGAATAAAACTCAAACCCATTCTCTATGAGTGAAGAAGCTTCAGAAATCTGTGTTCGATGTGTTGAAATTGAGCACTGAAAGTCAGAAGGCAGGTCAGGCGGAATCTGTTTGTGGAAATTATCAAATTGAGGAGTAGATGAGAATTTGAAGTTTGCATTAAAGCATACACAGAAGTTAGGGAATGTCTCATTGTGAGATAACAGCTGACAGGAAATGGAAAGTTGAGTCAGGCCCACCATAAATTTAACCTTCTAAGTCAACTATACTTACGTCCTAGAGATTTTTAACTCTATTTAAATTGACCAAAGGACAATAAAGAACATCTCCTTTCCTCAAAATTATTGCCTTTGTTTCTTCCCAATTTTATGGCCTTTTGAGAACTTACTCAGTTTTCATTTAGTGTTTTTCATGGTTTAATTTGATGCCATAAGATACAGACTTACATCAAAGTATTGCATTTATATACAGTAGCTGATCAAATAACCCTCTCCAGGAGCTGTTATCCTGCCCCTCACGGAAGCTAGCTGAAATTATCTTGTAAACCTTAATGCCACATGAGAAGCTGTTCATGGGAATACAGGTGAAAATACTTTAGAAGACATATCCTGGCTATTGCTTTAGGAGCACAGTCATCTCTCTTGTCAGTATATGGCTCTACATTTTATGCATTTGTCATGACAAAGTAGTTTGGATTGTTTAAATTCCTTTTAGATGAGTAAATTGAAGAGTAATATCTATATATTTCTTAATTTCACAGTGAAGTAATATCTGCTTTATTTTTCTTGTTTTTAGGGAAAAGAAACTCTGATGACCCCTATTCCCTTTGCTAGACCACAAGATTTAGGGCCAACAATTGCCATTGTTACTAAAGTCAACCAGATCCAGGATCATCTTCTCAAGAAGCATGATATTGAGCTCTACATGCATTTGAACCGACTAGAAATTGCACCACAGATATATGGACTGTAAGTATTGAGGTTTCTATTTTAGGTATTCTAATTCGGTTTATTGTTTATGAGGTGATAAAAAGCCACATTGGGTGAATGATCCTGTGTCCCTGAAGAAGGCTGCCCTGAGCAGTCCTGCCCATCTGTGCGTTTCTTTTTGGTGAATATTAGAAACTTCAGGAATATGTATACATATGTGTGTATTTATATGTGTGTGTGCATATATATATATATATATATGTATATGATGTGTATATGTCTATTCACACATGAAAATACAGGTTTTTAAATCAGTTATACCTGTTTAACCACTTAGAGCCTAAATTTTGCTGCGAAATGAAGTTTAAAGTCATGTTATCTGCTTCATATGGGCCTGTGAAAATTAAGTGATGATGCACAGTGCTTAACATACAGCAATGACTAATCATATGAAAATAGTTGTATCATGACTATCTATCCTTCCTATTATTTCATTGGGATGTCATGTGCCATTCAGGAACCTTCCAGCTCTGCTTTTGACTTTCTGTTTTCATCACTAAAGTGTATGGGCTTCTGCTTACCTAGATAGAACATGACAGCCACTTTTATAACAGTGTTTTTTTTTTTTTATGTCCTTAAATATTAAAGGTTTGTGTCTAATGGAAATGAATTGAAGTGCTTTGTCTTATTCTATATTATACAAACATTTATCTAAAGAACTGGCTGGTACTACTGTTATTGTTGAAAAAAGTTTAATTTTGCATTCAAAATTAATATTTGAAAGTATATTCTGTGGTTTAAATAGGTTATTAAGTATACAGACTACAATACTTAAATTTTAGTTAATGAAGATTGTTATTCAGAGGATAGCTGCTAAGTTCATTGTTTCATCATCTAATATATGCTTTTGTATGACAACTCTTACAGAATTTTTATATTGAGCCAAAATGTGTATTTTATTATGGTAAAATGTTTCAACAAAATTAATTAGGCAAAAATGCCAATAGTAATGCCAAATGTCATCAATAATAAGACTCTGTATAGAATGAAGAGTGCACCATACACATTATTTATGTTGTGGGGAATAGGTGGTAGCAAATCTAACTATACCCTATTTTGAATGCAGATTTCTAATATTAATCTTTAGCAGTTTCATGGTTCATTAAAAGTTATTTGGGACTAGTTTCTAATATGTTATAATTGTCATTATAAAAAATTTGCAACTACTACATTTCTAAAACTAGTTTTTGTATTAGAGTATATTTTGGAGTCATCCAAGGAGGAAAATGTACCATGTGCATATTTTTTTTTTGGTATATTAATGGAAAACTTATCACTAAGCTAATAAACTTAGCAATATTAAAATTAATGATGTACTATAAAAATGTTAGTTTTACTAGCATTGACTAGCACCATTCCAAATTGCTTTATTTTAGTTCTAGGCTAATTGTTGATACTTGTCCTGAACCATATTACTGAGTAGCCATAAAATCCTGAATATTACATAATGCCTTGTTTATGAATACTGTTAATATGATAATATAAAATAATATATCCTAAAAGTAGTTGTCTTCCGTTAACATTACTCCTGTTGTACTTAAGATGAAGTTTCTCTTACTTTAATTCAAATTATTAACTTCTTAAGATATCTTTTGTTTGCCAGTAGTTTGTTGATACTGGGCTGGTTTTGTTGTTGTTTTGTTTTCTGATGATTAGTTTTGTTTGCGAAGGAGCTTTGTGTTTTGTTTTGGTTTTAGTTTTTTTGAAGCAGTGTCTCTCTGTATCCCCAAATGGGTTGGAGCAGATATACTCCTGCCTCTGCCTCCAGAGTGTAAGATTAAAGGCACAGTGCATCACACCTGGCTGATATTTGTGTTGTTTTAAAAGAAATTAAATTTTGTTAAGACTATCATGGCATACTAACTAATTTTCAAAGTAAAATATTGACTTTATTAATGTTAGATTCCAGGTTATTTTGCAGTGAGGTTCTATATCTAAATTTTCCTATGTTTATTTGAGCAGATTTTTTTTCTTTTTTGTATATTTTTATTGAATTTTTGTGTATTTCATAGAGAACATCATAGTCGTTTTTTATACTCCCTTTGCCATTGGTATCCCCCTATACCTCACCCCCCCCAAAAAAACCCTGGAATTCATACATTGCCTATCTAGAGTCCCTCCCTTCACCTCTTCCTCACCCAGCAGTAATCAGCTGCCAATAAATCTTAGACTAAGATTGGGACCTGCTGCCCATTTCTACAGTTTTTGACTGGGGTTTTGTCCGCTTGAGTTTGCATGGGTCTTGTGCATGCTGACACAATTGCTGTAGGTTCACAGGAGCAAGTTCACAGGAGCCTGTAGGATTCTTATTTCCATATGGCCATGCATCTCCTTCCTGGCTCTTGGAATCTTTCCACCCCCCTCTTATGGTCACTGAGTCCTGGGTGGAGTTTTATATAGGAATACCATCCAAGGTCCCAGACTCCACAGATTCTTTTGTATTACTTGAAATATTCACCATAGGGCTTATTTGGTATAAATTCTTTATCATGGACAGTTTTTATTTTTCATTCAACTATGATGGACTGTTTTGCTGAGTATTCTTGGTTGGCATCTGCGGTCATTTATTACTTTGAATACATTGTTCCATATTGTTCTGGCTTTTTTTTAAGAACTTATTTATTTACTTATTATTTTTTATGTATATGAGTGTACTGTCTTCTTGTAGGTTGGTGCACCTGTGTTGTGCAATGCTGCGGAGGTCAGAAGAGGGTGTCAGATTCCCACCCAGGTCCTCTGCAAGAGCATTCAGTGCTCTTAACCACTGAGCCATCTCTCCAGCCCCTGTTCTGGCTTTTAAAGTGTTTCCTACTACCCCTCTTTTGGGTTCTTTTCCTTTACCTCCATGTAGCCTTTTCCATTTTCCTAGCTCCTGGTAATTGCATCAGGATACATACTCACATATAAGGGATTGATGCTACAGTCCACAAATGACGGGGGATATACGTTGCTTTTCTACATTTGTGTTACTTCACTTAGTACAATACTCTCTCATTTCTTCGGTTTACCTGCAAATTTCATAATTTCTGCTGAGTGGAACCCCATTGTGTAAATGTACCAACCATGTTTTCATTATCCATTCGTCAGTAGAGAAACATTCAGGGTTTTTTTAGTTGGTAGGCTTTGTATTACGGTTCCAATTTTCCTTATTTGTTACATGTCTTTTTAAACCCTTGATTTCTTTCTAGTTTAACTTTGGTGTATGCATTGAATTTAGAAATGTGTCCCTTTCTTTTGGATTTTCTAGTCCAATGATTATAGGTTTTTAAATTATTCCCTATAATGTTCTAGATCATTTTATTGCCTGATAGGATGTTTCCCCTTTCATCTCTGATTTTTGTTGATAAAGATTTACTTTCTTTTGATTAGCTGGGTAAGAGTTTGTCTATTTTAAGTTTTCAAAGAACCAGCTCTTAGTTCATTGATTCTAGCATCTAATCACATTCATGGCAATTAAACAACAAACTCCTGAATGATTAATGGGCCAAAGAGATCTAGAGAGAAGTAAAAGTATTCCTGGAACTGAATGAAAAGGATCACACACACACACACACACACACACACACACACACACACACACCCTCTGAGACACATTAAAAGTAGTCCCGGGGCTGGAGAGATGGCCTAGTGGTTAAGAGCACCGACCGCTCTTACAGAGGACCCGGGTTTGATCCCCAGCACCCACATGGTGGCTAAGAACTGTCTGTAACTCCAATTACAGGAGAACTCCACAGTTCCAGGGGAATCCGAGACCCTCTTCTGGCCTCTGCGGCATTGCACGACATGGGTGCACAAACCTGCATGCAGACAGTACATTCATACACATATGGAAATAAATAAAATTTAAAAAAAATTTTTTTAAATAGTCCCAATGGGGAAGTTTATAGCTTTAAGCACCTACTTGAAATCAGAAAGAACACAGATAATTCACTTAATGGTGCAACTCAAGAATTTAGAAAAGCAAGAACAAACCAGACCCATCAAAATAAGAAGGAATGATGAAAATCAGAGAAGAAATGTGAACCAGGCTAATATCCAACTCACCTACCTCTGCCCCTCAATTGCTGAGATTAAAAGTGTGGGCTACCATGTCTACCTCTGACAGTATTTGAATAATAATAATAATAATAACAACAACAACAACAACCTTGGTAATGTGATTACTTGGAAAATTATTTTCTTATAGAAATTGTGTGTTCACCAGAATGAGTTGGGAAAAGCAGCCCTATAATCTCTTTTCCATCAAGTCTTCAGATTAGAGAACTTTTGACTGAATGTTTTAATTTCATATTTACGTAGTCTTTGTTAAATATGGAATTTTGGGCCCAAATGATATTACATTAGTTCAATCCTTTCTTTCTGAAACAGCCATGCTCACTGAGAACACAGTTGTTCATCAGAGGTTGGGGAGATGAATCAGTGAGTAGAGTGCTTGCTGTGTAAGCATTAGTACCTGCATGAAGGTTCCCAGCACCTTCACAAAACTCTGGGTTTCCAGGCATTCCCTGTAATCCCTGTGCTTGGGAGGTACAGATCTCTATAGCTTGCTCACAAGCCAGTTTAACCAACTGAACTCCAACTAGGCCCCTGTTTCAAAACTTAAGGTGGAGAGTAGTGAAGGAAGACATCCTACATCAACTCTGGACTCCACACACACACATGCTTTGTTTGTACTCACACATACACAGGTGCCCAGACAGACACACGTAACACACAATTGGACACTGTTTATGTTGTGGAGTGAGACCACTGATAGCATGTTGTCCGAATTTCCCCTTGGCTTGCACAGAATCCAAGCATAGACTCCTAAATTACCTCCTTTACCAAATCATGAGATGATTCAATCCCAGTTTTAGTATCCTTGTATAATGCTAATTGATTATCTAGAGGTGGCCTTTTTTGGGGGCAGGTCTTTTTAAGACAGGGTCTCCCTTTAATCTCAGATGGCCTGGAACTTCCTATGTAGACCAAGCTGGCCTTGAACTCACAGAGATCCACCTGTCTCTGCCTCCCAAGTGCTAGGATTAAAGGCATTTGGAGATGTGGCCTTTTCTAAATTGGTTAGTTTGCTACCATCACAGCTTTACTCTAAGGAGGTCATTTCCCCATCATACCTCCTGATGTAATATACCAACTCTTCTGGTTACTGCTGAATGTTAGATAGTTGTTTATGGGTGGTTTGCTACCATCACAACTTTACTCCATGGAGAAGATCCTCATTTCCCCATCATACTACCTGATGTAATATACCAACTCTTTTGGTTACTGCGGGATGTTAGTTGTTTACAGGTAGTTTACAACCCAATTTAGAGAGAAAAGAAACAATGCAGACGTAGATGATAGCTCATTTGTGGTTTCTCGCTTATTTTTCTTACTTTTCTTTGATAAATTAAAAAGTTGCCATGTTTATGAAATCAGGCTGTCAATTGTTTTCTTAGGGAATGTGTTTGGTTTCATGTATAGGAATTATTTGACTACCCCAACATATTTTATATCCACACACACACACACACCTCCGCCCCCGTGTGCTTTTGCTGGCGACTGAATCCTTTGTAGCCTACTAGGCAATTACTGTACCACCTAGCCAGACTCTCATTTGCTGAGTTCATTTTTATGTAGAGGTCCATATAAAGGGTCAATTTTTTTTTTTCATAGCACAGCCAGTCATTCCAGTGATATTTGTGCTAGACTCTTCTTCCATTGAATTGTGCTTTAAAAAAATAAGTTCATTTTATCTGGCTATTATTTTAACAAGTAATTGATCTTTTCAAGAATCAACTTTAAAAGTTATTAAAAGCCCCTGTCCTCTCCCTTGTTTCTCTTCCCTCTCCCATGTTTCCTCTCCACTCTTCCCCTTGTCCTCTCCCTTGTTTCTCTTCCCTCCCATTTTTCCTCTCCACTCTCCCCCATGTCTTTTCTCCCTTCATCTCCCCTTTCTCCTTCCCTCACTCAGTTATTGTTCTTTTCCTTCTACTTTGGGTTTGTTTTTGCTTTCTCTTTCAAGTTGTTTAATGTGATAGCCTGGAATACTGACATTACATGTTACGTTTTGTTTTGAGGCATTGTCTCACTAAGTAACCCCAGTTTGCCTGGAACTCTTTATGTAGACCAGCAGGCCTTAAACTCACAGTGATCTCCCTACCTCACAAGTACTATGATTAAAGGGTTGTACCACCACACCATGCAACTTTTCTTCTTTAATACATGTTTTTGATCACTGGAAAATTTCTCCTAAGCACTTCTTGAGCTGTGTCCCTACAATTTTGATTACATATTTTCATTAACTTAACCTCTATGCCAGTTTCATTTCTGTTCCTATGACAAAATATTCTAAGAAAAGGCAGTTTAGGGAAGAAAGGGTTTATTTTAGCTCACAGTTCTGGGTTACAGTCTATCATTTGAAGTAATGAAAGTGGCCAGAATTTGAAGACATAGCATATCCCCAATCAAGAGCAGATGAATGCACACATACTTCACCTCTCACAGTCAAGAGCAGATAAATGCATACATGCTTACTACTTAGCTCACTGTTTCCATGCTTAGACAAGCCAGAACCCAAACCCAGGAAGATTGCCAGCAATGGTTGCCTAGATCTTCCAGAGACATGCCACAGGCCAGAGAGATCTAGGCAGCCGTTTCTCACTGAGACTCTCTTCCAGGGTGATTCTAGATTGTGTCAAACTGACAATTAAAACTAACCATCACCACCATAAAATAATTAAATTGTCTTTAATACTTCTGTTTGTACCATGTGTTATTAATTATTTGTATTTCAATTTCTGAATATTTGGAGTTGTAAAGTTTTCCTTTTATTTTATACTAATTTCATTCCATTCTAGGTCAAGAATATAACTTTATATTCATTTTTTCTCCTCCCCTCTCCCACTGCCCCCCCCCCTTTTCTCCATCCCTTTGGAATCTTGGATATTAGTCCTTCATGTGGTTTGTCTTATTGACTATTCCATATGTACATGAAGATAATGTTTATTCTGCTATTTATACTGTTTAACACAGTATCTGATGAATGTCAGGTAGGTCAGTCTGAGTCAATGCTATTCATAAATTTCATTTTGTTGCTTTTCTGTCTACATATTCTCTCAATCACTAAGACTTTTTAGATATAATTGTATTTTTTATTTCTGAATCTGGAAGTATTTTCCTGTATCCAGACATTCAAATTTAAATATTAGCTTCTCAGTGTTATTTAAGTTACAATAGAGAACAACTCAAGTTTATTTTTTATTTCCTTGTACTCTGATATACAGAGAATACATTCCAGTCATGCATATAGTTTTATAGAGACTTATTGAGAAACCACCAATTTCCAGTATGATCAGGTAATGTTGAACCTGAAGACCTATAACTTACAAATTTGAAAATGTACTATATAATTGACCAATAGGTCTCCTTTACTCTTCCCCAACCTCTACCCATTTCTTGCAGATTTTCCTAATGAATATCTTCTTTTAGGATCAAATAAATTTATTAAACTAAATGAAAACAAGTAAAAAGCAACTAAAGGCATACTGATTTAATATCCTTATAGTTTTAAATATTTCCAAAATATCTAGATTCTAAAAAGACTAATTTATAGGGTTTTAAAACACTTCCAAATATATAAAACATATGAAAAAGTACTGATCATATGCTTACAGCTTAGCACCTAAGACCTCATTTTTAATTATATGTAATTAAATCAATTTATTTATTAAATAAATGTGGTACATGTTTTTTAATTTCCTGCAAACATATTATTAAACTTTAAAATTTATTTATCTGGATAATGATTGAAACAAAATGTGCAACAAACCTGAGAAATATTGTTTTGAAAACTGACAGGCTAGATAGTGATCTCAATACCATTATATGCATGTATACAAGGATAGTAAAAGTTCTTCAATTGTGTATCTGAAAAAAATGGAGTGCTCTGAGAATCACACTCTTAAAATCAGAGTGCACTGGGTCCACTCCAGGTTCTGTGAACGTGTTCTAAAGGTAGCCTGATAAAACTGATTTTCAGTCTTTAACTGTGCTTAGCATACAGAAAACAAACAAACATACATTTCCCTCAAATTTTACACATGCAAAGAACTTATAAGGCTGAAAAAAATAAAATTTCAATTGTTTTTACATCACAATGGGACAAAGGAATATCTGTTTTAAGCTGTGTGATTTAATAAGTAATATAACTGGCATTGCATTTGAGCCTGGGAGCTTACCAGAATGCATTTAGATTAGAAGGAAAGCAATTTTTACCCTCACTTCAGAACTATAGTTTCTAAAATTTGGAGAATGGATTTTAGAACTTGATAAGAAATAGACGTAGGCAAAATCCTAGAATTGAATTAATTTTTCATATTCAGTCTCCCTCATTTCTCATCCTTGCCTTCTTTATTCCACGAGTTTCTGTTTTTCTACTTTCCGAGTCTTTATATAACCACATAAGCCAGAGGAAAATTGAATATTTGCTGCTAATTGCCCTAATAAGTTCTTTCCTTTTGCCATATGGTAATTTGTGAATGCTATCATACTCATTATTAAGTGTACTTTGTAATTACTCAAAACTCTGATCCTTATACCACTGGTCACATTGTGTATCAGCAGATATAAGCTTCTACTATGATTTTTCTTATATGTAGGTACTCTCATAATAAATAAATCAATATGCTCAACATAAATAAAACTCATTTTGTGTGTAATTTTATATATGTAAATTGGTGGTTCAAATATACCTAAACATTCAAATTTTCAGAGAAGTATCTCCTGACAGTCTTTTGAGACATTGATATATCAGCAGTATGTATTTGTGTGAAAGTTTTTCTGGCTTTAATAAAATATTTTTTTATTGTTTGAGAATTTGTACTTGTATGAAATGCATTCTAACTAACCCCCAGCCCTCTCCTCCCCTCCAGTTTACCCCAGTCAGGCCACCTTTCTCTCCCAGTTCTGTGTGCTGTTGTTTTTTCTTTAGAGTCACTGAGTCCACTCTGTGCTGCCTGTGTACACATGGCACAAGGCCGTCATCTACTGGAGCATGGCAAGCCTCTTGGGCTGCAGTTCTGAAGAAACCTGATGCTCCCTCCCCCTGCAGCTGCCCATTGCCAACAGCCCCTCAGCTAGGGTGGGACCTCATGAGTGCTTCCCCATCTATGCTGGGATCTTGGCGAGCCTGTTCTTGGGGTGAGGTGTATTTCATGCATTCAGTCCAGGCTATGAGTTCAATGTGCAACAGCTCTGTCATGTCCAGCAAAAGTTCACTACCTCTGGTTTTTACAATGTTTCTACCCTCTCTTCTCTGATGATCTTAAGCCCTAGATGGTAGGAGATGTACTATAGACATCCCATTTAGAGTTTACCACTCCACTCTTTTAAATCTCTATACATTGATCAGTTGTGGGTCCCTATACTGATTGCCATCTACTGTAAAAAAGAAGCTTCTCTGATGAGGGTTGAGAGAACTGTTGGCAGTAAGCTAGGCAGTCAGCCTTACACACTTATTTTAGTGATAGCACATTGGTAGCATATTACCATTACTTTTTTTTTTTTTTTTTTTTTTTTTTTTTTTCGAGACAGGGTCTTCCTGTAGACCCAGCTGTCTTGGAACTCACTCTGTAGACCAGGCTGGCCTTGAACTAACAAAGATCTGCCTGCCTCTGCCGCCTGAGTGCTAGGATTAAAGGCATGCACCACCATTCCCGGCATGCCTGACCCACAGTGCCAAGGTAGAATATTGCCTTACCCCCATTAGTGCTACCATGGCCTCACTATTATTATAAAAGTGATGAGCTTACCTAATGAAGAGAAACTCTCTTCTAAGCCTATCATTTCCTAAGATATTAATTCATATACAGCTGCCAAATCCATTAAGAAAATTCCCTTTATTATATACTCCATTATATTCTTTTTATACCCCCTTCCCATAGTAATTAGGGTTATGAATGAAGCCCTGGTGACTATATATTGCTTTTTACTTATTTTGCTTTTGACTGTTTTTAGTTCTTCATCATATGTTCTTTGATCCCTACAAGTCTCTTATTTTGGTAGGGGTTTTTTTTTTCCTTTTGTTTTCCTTTATTAGATTTGTATCAGAATTTCAGAATAGAAAATTAAGTATTTATTTATAACAATATAAAATAATCTGTTCTGCATACATATGTATGTATGCAAATATGTACATACATATAATTTCACAAAACATTTGTCATTAAAATTTGATTTCTTTTTTTTTTTTTTTTTTTGGTCCTTTCAAGACAGGGTCTCCCTGTAGCCCCAGCTGCCCTGGAACTCATTCTGTAGACCAGGCTGGCCTTGAACTCACAAAGATCTGCCTGCCTCTGCCTCCTAAGTGCTAGGATTCAAGGTGTGCACCACCACGCCCGGCTTAAAATTTGATTTCTTTAATAACTGCTTTTTCTTAAGTACTCTCTTAGATATTTTTTAATTTTTAAATTTATTTTTGTATGTGTATGAATGTATTGTCTGCGTGTAGGTCTGTGCAACCATGTCATGCAATGCCGCGGAGGCCAGAAGAGAGTGTCAGATTCCCCTGGAACTGGAGTTACAGATGGTTTTTAGCCGCCATGGGGGTGCTGGTGATCGAATGCGGGTCCTCTGCAAGAGCACTCGGTGCTCTTAACCATTGAGCCATCTCTCCAGCCCCCATAACAGTGCTTTTTATTCTACCTCAATTGTTTGTTATTCCTGGATGATTTTGCAGAATTTTTAATAACAAGGTTTTCCTTGAAAAGGTTATTATGTCTTAATTATGTAAATGGTACATAGGATTTAAAAAATGTAGCCAGGGGGCTGGAGAGATGGCCTAGCGGTTAAAAGCGCCGACTGCTCTTGCAGAGGACCTGGGTTCCATCCCCCAGTACCCACATGGCGGCTGAGAACTGTCTTTAACTCCAGTTCCAGGGGAATCTGACACCCTCTTCTTACCTCCAGGGCATTGCAGGACATGGGTCCACAAACCTACACGCAGACAGTACATTCATACACATGTAAACATAAAAAAATAAAAATAAAAAATAATAAAAAAATGTATCCAGGCATGATGGCGCACGCCTTTAATCCCAGCACTCGGGAGTGGATCTCTGTGAGTTCAAGGCCAGCCTGGTCTACAGAGCGAGCTCCAGGCCAGCTGGGACTAAAAGGGAGACCCTGTCTCAAAAATACCAAAAAATAAAAAATAAAAAATGTGTAGATTCAGGGGCTGGAGAGATGGCTCAACTGTTAAGAGCAGTGGCTGCCCTGTGGACGACCTAGGTTTTGTTCCCAGCACCCACATAGTGACTGGCAACCTTCTGTAACTTCAGTTCCAGGGGATCTGATGTCCTCTTCTGAGCTCCATGGGCACAGAACAGCACAGGGGCACTTAACATCCAGGCAAGCAGTATACTCATATACATAAAATAATTATAGCAAATATTTTTTAAATATGTAGTTTCACAAATTTAGATTATCTTCTATGAAAGTAAATATGTGACTGGAATTTATTGGGGAAGATATGTTTGACCCTGAAAAAGGTGTTTAGACCCAACATAGTGACACTATATTCCCCATCACTAAGGAGACAGAGAGGCAGAGGAGGCAGAAGCCAGATCTCTGTGACATTGAGGCCAGGCTGTTCTACCTAGTGACTAACTAGCCATCTGGAGCTACTAGGAGACCATGTCTCAAAAAGAAAAAAAATATATAAAAAAGATGTTAATTTAAGATATATAATTGATTAAATATACATAAATGTTAAGAGGCATGTTAAACAGTGACAGAAGACAGACAAATTAGAAAGAATGAGTTACAAGCTAAGCAGTCACATCCATGTAAGTCAGCCTTTTATGAGAGCCTCTTGCTTCATTACTTCAGTGGGACCTAAACAGTTATGAATCATGCTAGTAAGAATACTGAACATGGTGGACTCTGATAGAATTAAGCAATTCTCCAGTCACAGTGGGGAAAGTCAAGCATTTAATTCTTCTTGCTGTCCAGTCTCATTAGGAAGATAGTGATTCCCTACTTGGAGTGAGAAGGGAGGATACAGAACTATAATTACACTTTAATAAATGGGTTTTATTGAATTGCTTGGTATATATTATAGGTTTAGTTCATTTGAATTACTAGTTTATAATTGAGTTTTATTTGAAATAAGGAATCTTCATAGAAATATATTTATTTTGTATCCCTTTTCTTTCAGTTGCATACCCTTCATTCATTGCAACCAAACCTGTCATTGTTTCTTCAGCAGAGGCAAGCACCTGAGCACTGAATAAAATAAAGAGGACACCCTTTCTGTGGCTGTTTTTAGGAGTTTGTACTTTCAAACTTGTTAAAACTGCCTTGCATGTAGAAAATACTTTCCAAGTAAATTTTCATTTTAAGTCAGGATCCAGAGTTCTAGTTATGACCTCATTAGCTATAACTAATAATAAAAATGGTGAAAAATACCCCTCCCTACAACAGAAACTTGATGGAAAGATATTCTTTCCATAGTCATCCGTCCTTGTGTTCCAAAGCTACCTGCTCTCATGAGTGAGCCACTGTCTTTCCTGTAGCTGACCTGTGGTAGGCAGGAGTACCTCAGCTTTTTGGTATGTACCATAAACAGAGCCAAGTGAGGATGGACTGGCTCTCAGTATTTTATTTTTCCTTTTTTTTTTTTTTTTTTTTTTTTTTTTTTTTTTTNTCTTCCCTGTAGCCCCAGCTGTCCTGGAACTCACTCCACTCTGTAGACCAGGCTGGCCTTGAACTCACAAAGATCCACCTGCCTCTGCCTCCCAAGTGCTAGGATTAAAGGCGTGCGCCACCACACCCGGCCTTTTTTCCTTTTACCTTTGACTTTTCACCCCACTTTCTGTTCTTGTGATAGGCTGTTTTCAAAAATATTATACCAGCGCAACAAACTATCCCAATGGTACAATAGTGTGACTTTTACTTGGATAGGTAACCAACAGCTGTGTAATTGGACCTAAGTTGTGCTCACCAGGAGGGAAGTCATGCCTGGTACTGTGAACTAGCCAGATACTTGTGGCTGCAGATATCACAGACCCTAGAGGAGAGCCTTCTACTGCCACTTTTCCTAACCAACATAATTTCTAACTATATTCTTACTGTAAGTACTTCCTTATACCCACAGATAAGTGTAGCTCTCTCCACTCATCAAAGAACCTCCTTTCACAATAGATGGAGACTATTACAAAGATCCCCAGTTGGTCAAAATACAAAGAGTGGCCCTAGTGTTGATACATTTAACATGCAACCCTTACATCTAAGTTTGAGAGAACATTCTGGAGTAAGGGGGGGAAAGATTATGAGTCAGAGATCCATGACACCTGCTACTAGATAGTGTCTTTTAGACATGACATCTCAACACCAGTTTAATGACCTGCTTAGACCTTCATTCAATATTCATTAAACAAATACTTAAGTACCTACTGACATCAAGCATTTGTGTATTAGAAAGATTAATAGTTATTACATAGACTATGCTGCAGACTCTCTAGAAGGCTCAGACATCAAGCCTTTGTGTATTAAAAGGATTATTAGTTGTGATATAGAATATACTACAGACTCTAGAAGGTTCAAAACCAGTACAAAAAATTCAGGAGCTATCAGAAATACCGTATCTGCTATCTCACGTATTTGTCATATTGCATCACACATATCATAGATCGTATCATATATAGGTTTCTTTGTACATGAGAAAATGTACTAGATTGCAGATATATTTCCTTCAAGTTTTTAACATATACATCTTGAAAGTAACATAGATTCATATCTTTGTTTACTGAAAAACCAAAGCATTTTTAAAATAATGATAGGTAAATATTGAAAATAATAATAACCATTATAAAACATGGCCACATTAACAGGTTACACATTGATTTTAACCAAACATTCCTCAAAGTACCTCTAGAGTTCCCTTTCTGGAGTTGTTGCTACTATCTCAGACACTACATTTGAAACCTGTTTCATACCTGTATAATCCAATAATCAAAGGTTGTTTTGACCTATAAATATAATACTTTCACCGTGCTCATTAACTTCTCATTAACTTTTCTAATGAGAAGTGTTAGTTGCATGTTTGAGTAAAATTCGCCATCATGATGAACCACTATGTCTCTGTAGGAGTTAAAGCCTGTGGTGGGTTCTAGATAATTCATGTATAAATTTTAGCATCTTTGTTGAATAAAGAAACATGACTTTTTAATTATATGGGTTTTTTTTGTGTGTGTGTGAACTTTAAAATTACTAAATTAGACCCAATTGTCGTAGGTTTATTCATATTTTCTATTTCTTTTTTTTTCTTTATTTTATTTTTTTAAAGGGATTCTACAATATAAGAGCACAGTTGTTTTCAGATCACATTGACATTGCTCAGTTTGTCATACAATTAGGTAATTGGTGCTAGCATCCACAGATGAGGGATACCATTCCTCATTTGTTTTTCTGGGATTGTGTTACTTCACTCAGCATGATATCTTCTAGCTCCAGCCATTCACCTGCAAATTTCATGATGTCCTCTTTCTTTACCACTGCATAGAACTCCTTTGTGTAGCTGTACCACATTTTCTCTATCCACTCCTCAGTTGAGGGGCACTTGGTTTGGTTCCAGCTCCTTGCTATTATGAAGAGAGCTCAATAAACATAGCTGTGCATGTATCTCTGCGGTAAGATGAGTCTTATGGATACATACCCAGGAGTGGTATGGCTAGTTCAGGTGGCAAGTCCATTCCAAGTCTTCCAAGGGTTCTCCACACTGTTTTCCATAGTGGCTGTATGAGTTTACATTCCCACCAGCAGTGAATGAGTGTTCCCCTTTCCCCACAACCTATCCAGCACTTGGTATCATTTGTTTTCTTGATCCTAGACAGTCTTACCAGAGTGAGATGATGTCTTAAAGTGGTTTTAATTTGCATTTCCTTAATTATTAGAGATGTTGAACACTTTTTAAGATGTTTCTCAGCCATCTCTAAATCCTCACTTGTCAAGTCTCTGTTCAGATCTTTGCTTCAGCTTTTGAATGAGTCATTTGTTTTCTTTCTTCTTTGTTTTTTTGAGTAGTTAATATACTCTGGAAATCAATGCTTTGTCAGATGTATCTGCAGTGAAGGTTTCCTCCCACTCTGTGGGTTTTTTCTTCACTTCCTTGATTGTTTCTTTTGATATACAGAAACTTTTGAGTTTAATGAGGTCCCATTTGTTAATTGTCGACCTTAATTCCTGCGTAGCTGCTGTCTGATTTAGGAAGTCTTTTCCTACGCCTATGTCTTGTAGTCTGCTGCCAACCTTTTCTTCTATAGCCTTCAGAGTTTGGGGTTTCACGTTGAGGTCTTTGATCCATCTGGAGTTGACTTTTGTACAGGGCGAGAGGTAGGGGTTTAATTTCATTCTTCTACAATTGGTGATCCAGTTTTGCCAGCACCACTTGCTGAAGATGCTGTCTTTCCTCCATTGTGTCTTCTTGGCCCCCTTGTCAAATATGAGATGGCTGATATTGTATGTGCTGGAGTTTGGATCTTCAGTTTTGTTCCATTAGTCAACAGGTCTGTTTTTGTGCCAGTACCAAGCTGTTTTTATGACTATAGCCCTATAGTATAGTTTGAAGTCTGGTATAGAGATCCCCCCTGTATTGCTCTTTTCACTCAGGGTCACTTTGGCTATTCGGGGTCTTTAGTTTTTCCAAATGAAATTAAGGACTGTTTTTTTCCCAAGCCAGTGAAGAAATTCAGGGATTTTAATTGGGATTGCATTTAATCTTAATTATATGTTTTATGCATTAATCTGGTGGCGATAAAAATTTATCTAAATTCTCTTACAGGAAAACCAAGAATATAAACTTGGTATTACCTAATGGTTAATATTATATTATTATTTTAAGGAAAAACTTGTGACTTAGAAGGCTGTCCTTTCCTAGAAGAGACTTAAATTTACCCTGTAGTTTCAGTGATTTTTTTTTTTCTTCTTCTTGAACAATGTTTATTGGTTACAGCCTGCTTAGAGTTACTGTTCCTTCTTAAAAACAAATGTATGGTGCCCTCATTTGTGGATCCTAGCACCAAATCCCTATTTGTAAGGCAAACTACATAACTCTTTTTTTTTAAAGTAAATATAATACCTGATGTTACCCATAAACTTACTAGTAATATGGGAATGTAAAGTAATAATTTTTAGAACTCTACTGTCAAAATGTGAATCCCTAAACATGTTTTGGAATTATCCTATACTTTATTTTCAGATGTCATAATTTTGGTCTATGTGTGGTGTGTTTATATGTGCATTTTGGAGAGATACAAATTGGAAGGAACAACAACAACAAAAGGCCAGGTCAAAGAACCAACTGAAACAGTAAACTTCTGCCCAAAACAGTAAACTGCTTCGAAAATTTTTAAAAAGTCTGAGAAAAAGATGCAAGACATGCAGGGTAGGGGAAAGGAAGGGGTATAATTTTTTTTAAGAAATTTTGTGTCAAATGCACAAAACTTCAATAAAAACTGAAAAAATAAATCAGAGATACAGGATTATTTTATAGAAATCCCAAATGTCCTGGTAAATACACACAATAAATAAATAACCAACCAAATAAATAAATAAATAAATAAATAAGTAAATAAATTGGGAGCATACTGGAGCTCTTAGTGTCATAAATAGAATAATGGATTTGAAGGGATATGGGAATTGATAGAGCAAGGTCCTGGGTTGCTGTCATATCAACAAAAATAGCTGAGCCAACAAACTGCCACATCTTCTTTTGAACATAAAGTCAAAGTTGGAGGATCTAGGAGATGGTTTGGTAGAGTTCTATTAAAATCACTATGGCTTATAAGAAAACAACCAAAGGGAAATGGTTAGAGGGAGTAAAATGATTCCATCTCTTAAATTGCAAACCACCGGCCAGTTGGCCTGATTTGGATTTTCAGCTATTGCCCAGCTGGTGAATAGTTCAAAACTATCTTAGGTCATGTGATCCCATCGTAGCCAATTGGGTAGTTTGGCAAACAGTGAATATCTTTTCCCATAAATTGTATGCATTCTGCATTTGTCTATGTGAATTCTCTGCTTGTTTATATTGATGGCACTAGAACTTCATAGATGGATGGATAAATTGTATGTATAAGCCCATACCTGTATATGTATGCCCAATAATTACGCACTTTAATTCTTTCTAGGAAACAGAATGGTAGGAATAATCTAGTTAAAGCAGTAACTATGGACATTTTTTTACTCCTTTTTTCATATTTCCTCCAGTTGTAAAAATTACAGTGATTACACATCATAAAGCCTATCTATAATAAAACGCATCAGCTGGCTAAGGTTTTCATCGCTCACTCAATAATCCATTAATACAGCAGTGCTGCCCAGGCATCTTTATAATACCAACTCAGAGGTAATTTTAATCAGCTAGACCAGCTGGTATTTAACAGCAGCTGCTGGAGACGCCACAAATATACTCAATAGCTGACATCTTTATTTGCAGTTTTTCAAAGGGAGAAGAGATTCTCCTGTGGTTATTTGTATTAAGCATTTAAAGGACTGTGTGAAGTATACAGGGGTTTATACCTAAGTGAGAAGAGGAAAGAGATCAATGATTTTTTTAAAAGGTGATACATTCTATTAGGAGAGGTTTGTAAACAAAGAAATGGCTGAAGTAAATAACAGTACATTTACTATGAATGGACTTCAGCCCTCTTTTCTGACTGTGTTTTCACCAATCCTAGTTATCACTAGCAGTAGAAATGTAGTGGGCTATGCAGCATCTTTATATCTTTCTTCACGAGTTTTATATCTTTCACTACTTAGGCTTTGAAGAATTCATTTGCTCCTGTGAAAGAACACACAGTTGTATGTATTTTGTTCCAGTCACTGGTTATCATGTTCTTTTTGTGTGTTTTGTGAATATTTTTTGTGTGTTTTTTATGAATATTTTTGTAACTGTACACTTTTGATTTTTTTGATACAAAAAGCTATCATCAATTCATACTATCTAGAAATAAACATAGAATGCTATTTTGCACTAGTATGTATGGGGGCAAGCATGGGCAGGAAGTTAATAGTTGTATGCCCATTATAAATAAAAGTTTAATTATGCTTGAGGGAAGCTTGGCTTGCAAAGCTCAGAAGTCCATAATAGAGGTTGCTGGTAGTAAATGCTGAGTCTGTTAAACTGCATGGCTTTCATCTCTGTTTCTAACCTTTTTTAATAAAATATTTTGATATCTTCTCTGATACATAATTAATCAGGGCTGTCTAATTCGTTAAATCTTTCCCCTTTTTTTGAAGTGGGGAGAGGAGTCTTACTTTAAAAAATATTTTATAGTGTGTGTTTTCATGCATGCCTGGTGCCACAGAGGCCACAGTGTTCCCTGAAACTGCAGATACAGATGGTTGTAAATATTCGTGTAAGTGCTGGGAACTGAACATGAGATCTCTGCAAGAGCAGCAAAAGCTTTTAACCACTGAGCCATCTATTCAGTCTCTAAGAATCTTACTTTTAGTTCAATGAAGTAACAGAAAAGTTAGTGTAATAGAAGGTATAATTAGAAGAACAGTGATCTTTCAAGACAGTTGCAGAGTTCGTGTTTATAGGTGATGGCTGTGCATTGAAATATGATAGCGATAGAAAGACAGAAAGTGAGTGGCTTCTGCCTTAGCAACTCATTCCTTACATAATTTCTCTAAAACAATTCTTTTTCATTTTTTTAAATTTATATATATATATATATGTGTGTGTGTGTGTGTGTGTGTGTGTGTGTGTGTGTGTAGTACAAGACTATGTTACAGATCGAATCTAGACCCGTGTCCCCCTCCCAACTCCTCCGCCCCACCAGATTCACTGTTTCAGTCAGTTCTTTGATGCAGTCTTTTCTGTTGTTGGTTGTGGAGTTGTTCTTTCCAATATCCATCACTCCCTACAAGAAATATTTAGAACTAGGTTATTGGTGCTAGCATCCACAGATGAGGGATACCATTCCTCGTTTGTTTCTCTGGGACTGTGTTACTTTACTTAACATAATATCTTCTAGTTCCATCCATTTACCTGCAAACTTCATGATGTTGTCTTTTTTTACTGCTGCATAGAACTCCATTGTGTAAATGTACCACATTTTCTCTATCCACTCCTCAGTTGAGGGGCATTTGGATCAGTTCCAGCTTTTTGCTATTGTGAACAGAGCTGCAATTAACATAGCTGTGCATGTATCTCTGTGGTAAGAAGAGTCTTGAGGGTATATACCCAGGAGTGGTATGACTGGGTCAGGTGGTAAGCTCATTTTGAGCCTCCATAGTGGCTATATGAGTTTACATTCCCACCAGCACTAGATGAGTGATCCCCTTTCCCCACAACCTCTCCAGCACTTGGTATCATTGTTTTCTTGATCCTAGACAGTCTTACTAGAGTGAGATGATATCTTAAATTGATTTTAATTTGCATTTCCTTGATTATTAGAGATGTTGGACACTTTTTAAGATGTTTCTCAGCTATCTCTAATTCCTCACTTGTCAAGTCTCTGTTCAGCTCTTTGCTCCATCTTTTGAGTGATTCATTTGTTTTCTGAGTAATTTATATACTCTGGAAATCAATGCTTTGTCAGGTGTAGCTGCAGTGAAGGTTTCCTCCCACTCTGTGGGATTTCTCTTCACTTCCTTGATTGTTCTTTTGATATACAGAAACTTTTGAGTTTAATGAGGTCCCATTTGTCAATTGTCATTCTTGCGCAGTTGATGTCTGATTTAGGAAGTCTTTTCCTATGCCTATGTCTTGTAGTCTGCTGCCAACTTTTTCTTCTATTGACTTCAGAGTTTGGGCTTTCACGTTGAGGTCTTTGATCCATCTGGAGTTGACTTTTGTACAGGGCAGGAGGTAGGGGTGTAATTTCATTCTTCTACAAGTTGTGATCCAGTTTTGCCAATACCACTTGCTGAAGATGCTGTCTTTCCTCCATTGTGCTCTCTTGTCAAATATGAGGTGGCTGAAATTGTATGTGCTGGAGTTTGGATCTTAAGTTTTGTTCCATTGGCCAACAGATCTATTTTTATGCCAGTTCCAAACTCTTTTTATGACTGTAGCCCTGTAGTATAGTTTGCTCTTTTCATTCAGGGTTACTTTGGCTATTCGGGGTCTTTGGTTTCTCCAAATGAAATTAAGGACTTTTTTTTTTCCGAGCCTGTGAAGAAACTCTTGGGGATTTTAATTGGGACATTAAATGTATACAAGAGTTTGGGTAGAATGGACATTTTTACTATATTAATTTTCCCAATCCATGAACATGGGAGGTTTTTCCACCTTCTGATGTCTTCTTCAGTTTCCTTCTTCAGGGATTTAAAATTTTTATTGTAGAGATCTTTGCTGTCTTTGGTTAGGTTTGTTCCTAGGTATTTTATTGTTTTTGAGGCTATTGTGAATGTGAAAGTCTCCTTTTGTATTCCTTCTTCAGTTACTTGTTATTGGTGTAAAGAATGGCTACTGATTTTTCTAGGTTAATTTTGTATCTTGCCACTTTACTGAAGCTCTTAATCGTTTTTAGGAGTTTTCTGGTGGAGTTTTTAGCATCCCATAGATAAATAATCATATCATCAGCAACAAGGGATAGCTTGACTTCCTCTTTTCCAATTAGAACTGCTTTAATTTCCTTTTCTTGCCTTATTGCCCTAGCAGGGGTTTCAAGCACTCTATTGAAAAGGAGTGGTGACGGGGCAGCCTTGCCGAGTTCCTACCTTAAAAGGGAATGCTTCTGTCATTTCCCCATTTAGGATGATATTGGCTCTGGGTTTCCTGTATATGGCTTTGATTACATTGAGGAATGATCCCTCCAATCCAGTTCTCTCTATGACTTTAAACACGAAGGGATGCTGGATTTTTGTCAAAGGGTTTTTCCGTGTCAATTGAGATGATTGTGTGGTTTTTGTCTTTCATTCCATTTATATGTTTGATGATATTTATTGATTTTCCTATGTTGAACCATCCCTGCATTTCTGGTATGAATCCAACTTGGTCATGATGGATGGTCTTCTTGATGTGGGTCTGTGTACAATTTGCAAGTATCCTGTTTAGAAATTTTGCATCTGTATTCATTAATGAGATGGGTCTCTAGTTCTCCTTTTTGGTTGTATCTTTGCCTGGTTTTGGTATTAGAGTGATGCTGGCTTCATAGAAAGAATTTGGGAGAATTCCCTCTGTATCCTTCTAAACAATTTGAGTAATAATGGTTGTAAGTCTTTTTGAAATGTTTTATAGAATTCTGCTGTGAAACCATCTGGGCCTGGGCTTTTTTTAGTTGGGAGGTTTCTTCTTACATCTTCAATTTTTTTCATGTATTATGGGTCTATTTAACCTATCAATCTCGGTTGAGCTTTGGTGATTCCCAGGATTTCAGATATTCATCCATTTCTTCTAGGTTTTCAAAGTTAGTAGAGTATAGATTTTTGAAGTATTCCCATATGATTGTCTGGATCTTTTCACTGTCTGTTGTGATATTTCCCCTTTCATCATAGATTCTATTGATTTAGAGTTGTTCCTTCTTTCTTTTGGTTAACTGGGCTAGAGGTCTATCTATCTTGTTTATTCTCTCAAAGAACCAACTTTTCGATTCATTGATTTTTTTTTTTTTTTTTTTGGTATGGTTTTCTTTGTTTCGATTTCATTGATTTCTGCTCTGATTTTTGTTATTTCTTCCTGTCTGTTGCATTTACGGTTCATTTATTGTTGTCTCTCAAGTGTTTTTAGCTGCAGTGTTAGATCATTCACTTGTACTCTTCCTGTTTTTTTGATGTAGGTACTCAGGGCTGTAAACTTCTCTCTTAGGACTGCTTTCAAAGTGTCCTATAGGTGTTCTTGTGTTGTATTATCATTGTCATTCAATTCCAGGAATGCTTTTATTTCTTTCTTATTTCTTACTTGACCCATTCATTATTCAGGAGAGTGTTGTTTAGTCTCCATGTGTTCTTGTAGGTTGTAGGGCTTATCCTGGTGTTGATCCTGAGATTTATTGCACTTCGCTCTGATAGAATGCATGAAATTATTTCAATCTTTTTGTATTTATTGAGTTTTTTTTTTTCTGTGTTCCAGTATTTGGTCTATTTTGAAGAATGTTCCATGGGGTGCTAAGTAGAAAGTGTATTCTCTGGTGTTTGGGTGGAATATTTGGTAGATGTCTTTGAGGTCCATTTGGTGTATTGTATCATTCAGTTCAGATGTCTCTCTGTTTATTCTTTGTCCTGTTGATTTGTCCAAAGGACTTAGTGGGGTATTGAAGTCCCCTACTGTTGGTGTGCTGGGGTTAATCTGTTCCTTATGGTCCTGAAGAATTGTCTTTATAAAGTTTGGTGCACTAGAGTTTGGTGCACATATATTCATGATTGTGAAGTCTTCATGGTCAGTTGTTCCTTTGATAAAGATGTAATGGCCCTCTTTGTCTCTTTTGATTTCTTTTACTTTGAAGTCTATTTTGTCTGATATTAAAATAGCAACACCTGCTTTCTTTTTGGTACCATTTGCTTGGAATATTTTTTTCCATCCCTTCACCTTAAGTTGGTACCTATCCTTGAGATTGAGATGGGTTTCTTGTAGACAGCATATGGATGGGTTTTGTTTCCTAATCCAATTTCCCAGTCTTTGTCTTTTGATTGGGGAGTTTTGGCATTTAATATTTAAGGTTATACTTGAAAGATGCATGTTGCTTCCTTTCACCTTATTATCCCTTTGCATTTTTAGTCTCGGTTTCTACTTCTGCAGTTATATTTTTATCAGTTTCTCTTTCTAGGTTCTTGGGGATGGTTGCTCTTCTTTTCTGTCCTTTGAATTCCTTCATGTATTTTCAGAATGGTTGGTCTTTCAGACATGTATTCTATCATCTTATTTATGTCATGAAAGATTTTTCTCTCTTCTTCAACTATAATCGACATTTTTGCTGGGTATAATTGCTGGGTATAGTAACCTGAGTTGGCATCTGTAGTCCTTTAACACTGGGAATGCTTTGCTCCATGTTCTTCTTGCTTTCATACTTTGCACTGAGAAGTCTGTTGTAATTCTCATGGATTTCCCCTTATATTTAACTTGTTGTTTTTCTCTGTGGCTTTCAGAATTTTGTCTTTGGGCATCTAGCATTTTAACTATGATATGGCATGGGGAGTTTCTTTTCTGATCTTGTCTCTTTGGAGTTCTGTTTCTTGTATTTGTATGGGTTTGTCTTTTTTTAGTTTGGGGAAATTTTCATCTATTATTCTGTTGAAGGTCTGATCAATAACATTCTCTTGGGATTCTTCTCCTTCCATTTTCCTATGATCTGGAGGTTTGAACTTTTCATAGTGCCCCATATTTCCTGATTGTTCCACTTTTGTGTATTTTTAAACTTTTTATAATCTTTATCTGAGCTTTTTAGTTGCTCTATGTTATCTTCCAGGTCTGATAGTCTTTATTCTGCTTCTTCCATTCTATTTCTGAGGCTTTTTCTATTCCTTTCCTCTTGATTGGATAGGTGTTCTATTTCCTTTTTCATTTCATCCTGTGATTTCTTTAGTATTTCTACTTCCTTTTGGAGCTTCTCAATCTCTTCTTGGTGCTCCTTATTTTGTTGGTTGTCTTCCTTTTTCAGTGTTTCAACTTCCTTCTGGAGTTTGTCATTTTCTCCCTCTAGTTCTTTCTGGAGTTTGTCATTCTCTCCCTTTAATTCTTTCCAAAATTTGTGATTGTCTCCCTCTAGATCCTTCTGTAGTTTTTCACTCTCTTTCCTTAGTTCTCTGACTTGTTCTTTATATTCTTTAATTTCTCTGACTAGGTCTTCAATTGTTCCTCTAAGATCTGTTTCTTGGGTCACCCCCAGGAGGATCCCACTGTAGCAGCTCCTACAGGATTGGTAGATCTTGGTGTTTAATTATCTTGCACCTTTCCCATGTTGTCCCTTAGTTGAGTCCCTGGCATGTTGGTTTCCCTTTTTTGCCTGTATTCAGATGCAAATCACAAATGCCTTTTCACTGTGTTGAAAGCTTGCTTTATTTGCCTCCTCAGATGCGTTTTTTGTTTGTTTGTTTGTTTGTTTGTTTGTTTTTCTCTCCTTGTTATGGAGTGTTGACTTGTCTAGGTTTCAGGCTTTCAATTTTGTTTATATGTTGGAAGTCTAATTCCCTCTTCCCTTTCTGTTCTGAAGGTTCTCCAAAAAAATCCACTTGGACACTATCTCAGCAATTCCAGTTGGCGGCTTGGGGGGGGGGTGGAGAATATGCCTGACTTACTCTGTTCTTCAGGTAGTCCTGGGAAGTCCCTGAACTAAGCACTGTGCACTCAAGTCTCACAGTGGCAACAGGCCCACTTTTAATAGCAGTTAGAAGGGGACTCCACCCTGACAGCCACACCAATGATTTAACAGTCCCACCTTCAGTCCCAGGTAACAAGGTGACTCCACCCCACCAGCCATGCAAGACAAAGATTTACCTATCCAACAAACCAACGAATCCATTATCCAACAACCCAGGAGTAGATCTATCTTAAAATCTGCCCGGCTCATACCTGTGCTTCAGGTGGTCCTAGGAAGTTCTGATCTATGCACTGTGGACTCAAGTCTAAAACTTAATCTTAAAAATCAGGAAATTATTTTTTTAGGTAAGCAGTTGGGGCTGATAAGATGGCTCAGTAGGTGCTTTTGCTATCAAGTCTGCCAACCTGAGTTCCATTTCCAGGAATTCCATTTCCACCTACATGGTGGGAAGACAGTACCAACTTCTCTAGGTTGTTTTCTGATCTCCATATGCACACCATAGCACACCCACACATCTCTGTGTACACACAGAGAGACATTAAATAAATAAATAAATAAATAAATAAATAAATAAATAAATAAATAAATAAATGCAGTTTTTATAAGCAACTGGAGTTATGGGCCTCTTACAGTTGCTTTGGAAAATTTGTTGTGTCTGACTCTTATAGCACAAGCATAACCTTTCTTCCACTCATAGTTTTTGCTACCAATTGAAGCATTACAGACCCCTAGAAAGTAAAATGTGTGCTTGTTGACTACATTATCAGTGGTTAACAAAATCCATTGTAATACAGTCTTTTGCAAATAAGTTCGTTTATCATTCATTACTTATGATTGTCTTTTCCTAGAGCCAAATAGTGATCTGTGTTGGATTATGATTGAATAATTAAAATCCAGTGACAGAATAGATTACTGAGATAGCAGTTTGAATTTTAAAGTTACTTAGCTAGCATTTTTGTTGTTGTTTGTACTAAAACAGCCTATTTAAGTTTATTTAGTGTATTTGACAACAGACAGTTTGATATATTGCTGGGCACAGCGGTAGGTTGGACTTGAGTGGTATTAGCTCTCAGTGTTTTGATTAATGGTAATTGTTCCCACAAAAAGGCATGTTTTACATACAACTCATAGTTCTGGAAACAGAAGTCAACTTGCAAGATCCATAATTACTATTCTGAGTTAGCATATAAAGGGCAAGGAGAGCCTGCTGTAGTAGCACAGTAGGGTTGTCTTTTCTTTCTGTTTTGTATTGTAGTTCCAGGCTTTTTTTTTAATGTCGGAATATAAATCTTCTGTTATTTATCTTTTGTTCAGTATTTGAAGTTGATTTATGACATATTTCTGTATCTTGTAATTTAGTTTGAATCCTTTATGAAGGTGAAATTTCTACCTGACCGTACAGTGGAATATAAAAGGAACCAAAAGCAACCAAGTATGGTATGGATTAAAGAAAAAAAACTCAATTTTTTTCTCCTGTCTTCCTTCTCTTTTCTTTCTTTTCAAATTACCTTGTAGTATAGGAAATTATTTGTTTTTTAACTTCAGCGGTTTCTATTACCTATTTAGAATAGTTCATATGCCATTAATAAATGCAAACTAAGGGAAAACTCAAAGTTAAATTATATTTGCATAAAATAAAAACATATTTTAAGGATCAAGTTTTTATTGGCACAGAAGCACAATGCTCTGCTGATTAATATCTTCCATCTTCATACATAGGTCCATGTACATACATGATATATGCATTAAAATCCACAAAGGACCAATGTATTTAGGTTGTTATTCTATGAAATTAGTTTTGAATAAGTTCTTTAACCTGCATGGAGACACCAGAAAGAAACAAGTGGCTCTCCACTTGTTTCTTTCTGGTGTCTGGGGTCATGACGGTAAGTGCTTATGTTTATGTTCTAGGTGTCCTTTGGACATACTTGTTTAGATTGTGGGACTGTTAAGCTACATTAATATAGTTGCTTGGGATAAGTGTTGATTTTAGCATTTTGTTTATTTGCACTTTTGCTTGTTTGGTTTTGAAAGGAAAAAAAGACAAAGACTTTAGAAAGAGATGGGAAAACTGCTGTTACTGGATTAGCCAGCCTTGCTTTAAGATGAAAAATCTGTAGTTAAGAGATAATGCCAAAGTACTTTTTATCTCTCACTTCTTCCTTTTTCACTGCTTAAAAAATTCAGGTAATATAGTAAAATAGAATCAGAATATTCCTCAAAACTGTATGAACAGCACCATTGTTTGTGAATTTAAGGTTTAGAATTAGTATTTACATGTCAGTCCCTCCACTCCTTGTTTTTCTAGGAAGAAACATAAAAAATTTTAATCACTTTGGCATTTGCCAGAGAAATTTAGTGTGATATTTAAAAAAATAATAATTTTCCTTGATTTTTGCAGGATTTTAGGTTTATATTAATGTAAGAGTTTTGGCATAAATATTAGCACATATCTTCCATATGGCTTATTTATAAGCCATGTTCTGTAATATATTTGGGGGATAGAAATCTATGAAGCAAGAACTTAAAATGTTACCAAATTATTTCATCTAAAAGTGAATAATCCTGTTTCATAGTCTAGATTGATGCTTTTGTCAAGTTGTTTATTTTAAGCAAAATTAAAATTAATAAATAAGTGGTTGTCCAGTGCACACATAAACCTTTACACCAAACAATATGTTAAAAATTTCCTTCCAAGTTTACCACCATGTATCATTGTGACATCTTTTATTGAAGGGAACTTTAAGTAGCATAAACTTATTGGATAGGGTTCAATTAAATGACGACTTGTTACTGCAGTGTGTAGCAAATGGCAATAGTGCATCTGTCTCTGCATCTACAGGCCATGACTGTGCAGTGTCAGCACAGGAACAAGAGATCTTTACATGCAGGTAGTACATAGCCAATCAATTCTGACCTATGTCTCTAGCAAAATAAAAGCACATATAATGAAGATGATATTTAATCTGAATAACTATATTTAATCTGAATAACTTGAATCCATGGCACAAGCTGTTGGATGACAGCAAAGTAACTGCTGTTTGACATGGTTGGTTACTGGTATGTAGTGGGAACAGGCCACCGCTTTAAGTCCTGGTCATTGTTCCCTTGCACTCCTCCAGCCATGCTACATTTTAAGTTATATGTTCTTTTTGTTTTGCACTGAATTTTCTTCCAGAGTGTGGTTTGTGATATACTGGTAAAGAATGAGTGCTGATGACCTCCAGTGCCAACCTGTCAGGCAGTGACAATTAGTATCAAGACTCAAAAATTTTACAGTAAGCCTCAGCTCCATAAGTGTCTGATGAGTCATTTTTCAGTCTTTTCGTCAAGTAAACCTTGTCTATCTTAATTCTCCACTCCTGAAGCAAATAAATAAACATAATGAAACACTCAAGCACCAGTAAAATATAATTTATTTCACAGGGCATGACAGAAGTCTTTACGTCTAAAATGAACATGTTAGTTACAAATGACTTGTGAGACTCGTCTTAACCATGGATCTGAGTGCTAACTGCTTTTATTATAGAGATAGCCTTTTTTTCTGATTGTTTAATCATTTAAACGTATCATTGCTCCTAAAGGCATGTGAACTAAACTGACTTCTCCTGATGTGATTAACTTTCAAGGCCAAAAAGAATCTCAGAAATGAGCTGTTCTGCAGCTGAAGACATTAAAATTTTACTGAAAAGGACAAAACAATAATTTTCATTTGGTAACCTCTCAGCTCTCTGCTGATTATCTTCCTGTCCACACTTATTTTTGGACCCCTAATCTCTTCAGAGGTTTTAAGATCACTCTACATTAGTCAGACAAAGCAATGTTTTAAGCTTTTTTTCACTTGTATCTTATACTAGGTAAAAATTATAATTACGGGGCTGGAGAGATGGCCTAGCGGTTGAGAGCACGGACTGCTCTTACAGAGGACCCGGGTTCGATCCCCAGCACCCACATGGCGGCCAAGAACCGTCTGAAGCTCCAATTCCAGGAGAACTCCAGCTCCAGGGGAATCCGAGACCCTCTTCTGACCTCCGCGGCGTTGTACGACACGGGTGCACAAACTTGCATGCAGACAGTACATTCATACACATACGGAAATGAATAAAATTAATAAAAAAAAATTTTAAAAAAAATTATAATTACTGTGCTAATTGAAAATGTATTAAAAATGTGAGATATGGTTCAAATGAAAGCCCAGATATCTTAGACAGTGCTGTTGCTTTCCACAGAAGCAGCAAACACAGACACTTCAGAATGTTGTAAACCAGTGTTCTCAAGTATCGCCCCAGAGCCACCCTCACCTGGGAGGTTGTCAGAAATGCAGATTCTTTGGTCCCTCATACCTGGTGAATCAGAAATCTAGGGCTACCCAAAATTTATCTCATGTGCACTAAAGTTTGTGAAACAATGAGATATACAGATAGATTACTTGAGGCAAAAATAACAGAAGACACAGTAAGACAGTTTTGGATCTGTGATGTATGGTATAGAATCCAGAAGAAAGCATACAACTTTAAGATTCTCTTCCACTTGGTTACCACTACTTTTTCCACCTCTTTATTTTTTCTTCTTTCATTTTTTATGTTGTATTTATTTTTATTTTTATCTGTATGAATCTGTTGCTTGCATGTATATAAGTGCATCCATGTCATCCAGTGACTACAGAGGTCAGAAGAGGGTGTCAGATCCCCTGGAACTGGAGTTATAAGCAGTTGTTAGCCACCATGTGCGTGCTGGGATTCAAACCCAAGTCTTCTGCAAGAGCAGGCACTGCTCTTAACTGCTGAGCCAACTCTCCAGCTCTTCGTTTTTGAACATGTGTTTTGTTTTGTGTGTGTGTGTGTGTGTGTGTGTGTGTGTGTGTGTGTGTGTAGCATATATGGAGCAGTCAAAGGACAACTTTTGAGACTTACTTTGTTCCCTCAACCTTGTGAGTTCTCAGGGTCAAACTAAGGTCTGTAAGCTTGGCAGCAAGTACCTTTACTTTCTGAGTCATCTTGCATAGTCCTCCCCTTACCCCCGCCCCACTCCCGCCACCCCTGTGCATGCACACACATTTTTCCCCCCTTTGGATTTTTGTGTATTTCACACAGAGCATCCCAATCATCTCTATACCTCCTTCCTCCGTTGACACTCCCACAGAGCCTCATTGGAATTCCTACATTCTACCATGTGTGCCAAGGCCCATCACATCAAGTTAGTTGATCCACTAGGGTCTAGTCAGCCCATCCAGAGTCCCTCCTCTTATGAGGATCTGAAGCCTGGTTAACCTGTCTATCCTCACTCCCATAAAGAAAACCAACTTTCCGTCTCTCAGTAGATCCTTAGCTTAGGTTTCGACTTCTTACCCATTTCCCCAATTCTATGCTGGATTTTGGTTTGGTGTGAGCTTCCATGGGTCTTATGCATGCTAATACCATTACTGTAAGTTCTGTGCTGAACTTTTGTTTGGTGTGAGCTTGTGTGGATCTGACACATGCTAACACCATTGTTATAAGTTCTATGCTGAACTTTTGTTTGGGTGTGAGCTTAGGTGGATCTGAAGCATGCTAGCACCATTGCTGTAAGTTCATATGCCGGACTTTTTTTTGGTGTGAGCTTGCGTGGATCTGACACATGCTAACACCATTGCTGTAAGTTCATATGAGTCAGTTCCCAGATGCCTGGAAAACTCCATTTCCTTATTGTTGTCCCCACTCCTGGCTCTTACAGTCTTCCCAGCCCCTCTTCTATAATGGTCCCTGAGCCCTGGGTCTCAGAATTTTGATATATATGGCCTTCCAGGAGACAAGAGCTCTGGAGTCTCTTACTCTCTGCACTTTGACCAGTTGTGGCCTTCTGGATTAATTACAATCTGCTGCATGAGCAAGCTTCACTGGTGACAGTTAAACAATGCATTAATATTCTCTCTGCCCCAGTTCAGCTGCAGTCCTTGAGCATTAGGTGTAGAGGTTCCATTGTAGATATGTCAGTTAGGACTGGGCATCTCACAGACACTTATTCTCTGGGTTTGACCAGTTGTAGAACTCTGTCTCTATCTGTTACAAAAAGAAACTTTTTTTCTTGAGTGGTGAGAAGCACACTTTTCTGTAAATATAGGGGTACATATTTAGAATACAGTAAGAAATTACATTGGTCTAGGTATGTGACAAAAGTAGCTTTTTCTCTAGGACCTACAACCTCTCCAGCTTTGTGTGTTTGGCTGAGTTTACAGTACCACACCTGAGTTCCCTCCCATTGAGCAGGCCATAAGTCCAATTAGACAGCTGGTGATTATCTCCAAAATAATAGTGTCACTACTGTACCAATATAGTTTGCTGGGTAGCTGATTGTTGTATTTATTAGGCTTTACATCTGGGTAGGACCATTGGTTGGTTTTCTCTCTCAGTAGCTTGAATAGTATCCTCTGATGTAATGAATCTAGTCTTCAGGGAGGAGGCTTCCATGTTAGTTCCAGCTGTATTGTTCCAAGCCCTGTGTTTGAAGTAAGTCCTGTCTTCTGCAATAAGGCCTTATTTTCAAGTTCTGGGAGGCAGTCAAGGGCTATAGCAGTAGCCTGTGTGTTATTTTAGGACTCTCTTGGACTCCCCTGACCAACAACTCTAAGGGAAGTTTCTCCTGCCTGACACTTTATTTTTTGTTATTTAGCCTTCAGCTGTAGACATGTGCGCACGGGCGTGTGTGTGTGTGTGTGTGTGTGTGTGTGTGTGTGTGTGTGTGTGTGTGTGGACTAATTATTAACCTCTGGTTTATCACTCCACCACTGTATTTCCCTCACTCACCCCCCCCCCGTTTAAAGCACCCCAGTTTTCCTCAGTTCCCCCTTGACAGCATCTCTCTCCTCTCCCCCTCTTAAACTCCTTCTTCCTTTTTCCACATAGTTCCTTTCCATTTTTCTGTTTCCTGTGGTTATATCAAGATACATACTCTTATATAAGGATTTGGAGCTAAGATCAAGAAAGGAGAACATATATGTCAGTTCCCTTTCTGAGTCTGTGTTACTTCAGTTGTTATAACAGCTTCTAGTTCCTTCTTTTTATCTGCATATTTCATGATTGCCTTTTTCTTTGCCACTGATTAGCATTTCAGTGTGTAAGGGTACCACATTTTCATTTCCATTCATCACTTGAGGGACATTTAGGTTGTTTCCCTTTCTTAGCAATTGGAAAGGAAGTATCTTTGCAGTAGGAGGAGTCCTTTGGTTTTATTCCAAGGAGTGGTATACCCAAATACTATGGCTTTTTTATTTATTTATTTATTTATTTATTTTTCATTTTTTTATTTTTAATTTTATTTTTTTCATTTTTTTATTGATGCTTTGTGTATTTCTTTTTTTTTTTTAACATTTTTTATTGATGCTTTGTGCATTTCATACATCATTTTCCAATTCAGTTCAGGCATATTTCCCTTTCCCTTCCCCCCCCCCCCCCCCCCCGAGATCATGTACTCTGCCATATCTGTCCTGAATCTTTCTCTCAGTTTTTTTTTCATTTTTTAGCTATAAGTGATAATCCATGAGTACAAGCATCCTTCATGTAAAACCAATTTGCAGGCTGTTGTGCTCAAACCCCCACAGCCCCACCTTCCAGTGGGGGCTGAGGGGTTGTATGTTCAATCAAGTTGATCAAATGAGTGTCCAGACTACATTGTTGTAGTTTCACCATTCACCATTCGCCTTTTACTATGGCTTTTTTAAAGAGTACTCCACACTGATTTCCACAGTGATTACAACAGTTTACAATCCCTTGAGCAGTGAATGAAGGAAGATTCCCCTTTCCCCACATCCTCATTAGCTTTTAGTGTCATTTGTTCTCTTGATCTTATCCATTCTGACTGGGGTAAGATGTAATCTTAGAATAGTTTTGATCTGCATTTCCATAATTACTAAGGATGTTGAAACTTTTTAAGGTGTTTCTTAGCCATTTTTATTTCTTCTTTTGTGAGCTCTCTGTTCAGATCTATAGCTCATCTTTTAACTGGCTCTTTTTTTTTCTTCATTCTTTGTATTTTGAATTCTTTGTATATTCCAGGTATTAATCCTGTGACAGAGATGTAGCTGGTAATGATTTTTCTCTTACTCTTTTTACTTCCTCCTCACTTGATTGGTTTTTTCCATTGTTGCACAGAAGGTTTTTAGTTTAATGATTTCCCAATTGTCAATTGTTGATCTTAATTTCTGAGGAACTGATATCCAACTTATAAAGTCCTTTCCTGTATCTTGTAGGGTACTATCTGTGCTTTCTTTGAAGAATGTCAGTGTTTCAGGTTTTACATTGAGGTCTTTGTTCCATTTGGAGTTGACTTTTGTGGGAGGTGATAGATACTGGTCTAATTTCATTCTTCTACAAATGGAGATCCAGACAGCACTGTTTGTTGAAGATGCTATCTTTCCTGGGGCTGGAGAGATGGCTCGCCGGTTAAGAGCACCACCAACTGCTCTTGCAGAGGACCCAGGTTCGATTCCTAGCACTCACATGGCAGCTAAGAACAGTCTTTAACTCCAGTTCCAGGGGAATCCGACGCCCTCTTCTGACCTCCACAGCATTGCACAACATCGCTGCACCAACCTACATGCAGACAGTACACTTATACACATGAAAAAAGAAGATCCTATCTTTTCTCTGGTGTATGTTGTTGGCCTCTTTGGCAAATATCAGATGGCTGAAATTCTGCACAATTGTGTTTGGATCTTCTATTTTGTACCATTGATCTACATGTGCCAATACTATGTTGTTTTAATGACTATAGCTCTGTAATATAGTTTGAGATTTGTTATGGTAATCCCCCTAGCAATGCTCTTTGTGCTCAGGATTATTTGGACCACCTGGGATCTTTTGTGTTTTTAGATAAATTTTAGGATGATTTTTTTTTTCTATTTTTGTGAAGAATGTAATGGGGATTTTGGTTGGCATTGCTTTGAATCTATAAACTGCTTTGGGTAGGATGGTGATTTTCACAGTGTTAATTCTGCTAATCCATGAACAGGGGAAGTCTTCCCATCTCCTTGTGTTCCTCAATCACTTTCTTCAAATATTTAAATTTTTCATTGTAGAAACCTTTAATGTATTTGATTAGATTTATTTTTAGATATTTTTGAGGCTATTGTGAATGGGAGGAGTTGCCACAAACTTTCTCTGATTGCTTGTATTTGGTATGTAGAAAAGCTACTGATTTTTGAAAATTGATTTTGTAACTTACCACTTTGCTGAAAGTTTTGACCATTTGTATAAGTATTCTAGTGGACTTTTAGGGATCTCTTATGTATAATATCATATCATCTACAAATAGGAGTAATTTGACTTTTTCTTTTCTAATTATTAACCCCTTTAATTTACTTCTCTTGTCTTAATATTCTACCAAGGGTTTTAAGCACTGTATTGAAAAGGAGGGAAGATAGTGGACACCCTTGTCTTGTTCTAGATTTTAATGGAAATCTTTCATGTTTTTCTCTATTTAAAATTATCTTTGCTGAGTGTTTGTTGTATAAAGCCTTAATTATGTTGAAATATGTCCCCTCTGATCCAATCTCCTCTAGGACTTTTAACATAAATGCATGTTGGATTTTGTCAAAGGCCTTTTTCTGTGTCTATTGAGATGACCATGTAATTTTTGTCTTTATTTCCATTTATTTTTTTTTATTGATGCTTTGTGTATTTCATACATCATTTTCCAATTCAGTTCAGGCATATATCCCCTTCCCTAACCCCCACCCCATCCCTACCCATCCCAGATCATGCATTCTGCCGTAACTTTTCTGCATCTTTCTCTGCTTTTTTGTTTTGTTTTGTTTTCATTTTTTTTTAACAATAAGTGATAATTTGTGAGTACAAGCATCCTTCATGTAAAACCAATTTGCAAGCAGTTGTGCCCAAACCCACACAGCTCATGGGTCCCACCATCCAGCAGGGGGGGCTTGTATGTTCAATCAAGTTGATCAAATGAGTGTCCAGTCTATATTGTTGTAGTTTCACCATTAACCCCAATCGAAGCCCTTACATTCTACCACGCCCCCTCTTCCGCAGATTGTTCCCTAGGCTTAGAAAAGGGGCACAGGTGGATGAGAAGCAAAACACTCTACTTTCTCTGGAGCTGATGTCTTGGTCTCTAGTCAGTTCTGGCTGTTTTCTTTCATGGGCTGCCAGCTTGTCCAGGCATAACCTTTCGATCCTACTAATGAAGCACATGCAATTAGATATTTAGGTATTTAAACAGTATAATATATAGCCTTTCGATCCTACTAATGAAGCACACGCAATTAGATATATAGGTATTTAAACAGTACTAATTGTTATGGTAGGTTACTTTGGTATAGACACAGATGTTTGGATGGTATGTTAATTCATGAATTACATTTTCTTCTATTAAGTATGACAGGGTCTTCGTGTGGTTTATAACATCTCCTAACCATTAGAGGATGTAAGCTTGTGGCATCAGCCGTGGGTTATTCCTCCAAGGAGAGAGCTAATAGCCAATTAGATTTGGGATATTTATATGAGTTATGACATTTATTGACTTAATGTATATCGAACTTAGCCCTGCATCTCTGGAATAAACCCAACATGATCAAGGTAGATGATGTTTTTCATGTCTGTCTTTATGAGATTTCTGAGTTTTTGGTTAAGAATTTCCGCATATATATTCATTAGGGATATATGCCTGTAATTTTTGTGTGTCTTTACCTGGTTTTGGAATTAATACTAGCTTCGTAGGAGTTTGGGAGTTCTCCCTCTTCTTTCTATAATTTTTCAGTAATGTAAGCAGTGTTTGTTGTAGATCTTTTCTGAACATCTGGTAAAATTTTGCTGTGAGTCCATATGGCCTGGGATTTTGTTTTTTTTTTTTTTTGGTCAGGAATCTTTATATTATTGGTTTGATTTCCTTACTGTTTTATAGTTCTGTTTAAGTTACCAATCTCTTCTTGTTTTAACTTTGGTTGTTCCATTTACTTTAGAAATTCATCCATTTCTTTTAGATTTTATAATTTAGCAGAGTATACATTGTTCAAGTATTCCCTTTTAATGTTCTAGATCTTTTCAGTATCTGTTGTGATGTTTCCCCTTTCATCTCTGATGTTGGATTTGTTCTCCCTTTTGGTTAGGTAGGCTGAGAATCTTTTTATCTTTTTTAACTTTTTAAAGAACCAGCTCTTAGATTCATTGATATGAGGGGGGGTTGTTTCTATTTTCCTTGATTTCTGCTTTGAATTTTATTATTTCTTTTCATCTTCTGGGTTTGGGTTAGGGTTGTTCTTCCCTTTCCACATTCTTCAGTTGTACCATTAAGTCATTTATTTGTGCCATTTCTGATGTTTTCCATGTTTTCACTTAGAGCTACAACCTTCCCTCTTAGAATACTTTCAGTGTATCCAAGAGGTTTTGTTGTTATTATCATTTTCTTTTTGTTCCAGAAATACTTACATTTCTTTCTCGGTTTCCTCTTAGCCCATTCATAGTTTATCTTTTTTGACCAACATTCATCTTCGAAGAGTGTGTTGTTTAGTTTCCATGAGTACATGTACTTACTAGAGCTTTTTATCCCATTAATTTTAAGCTTTATTGCTTTGTAGTCTAATAGAATGCATGTAATTATTTCAATATTTTGTATTTTTTTGAGGTTTATTTTTTGCCACCATATGTGGTCTATTTTTTTTTCCTCTTTTATTTGTTTATTTTTTAAGGGATTCTACAATATAATAACACAGTTGTTTTCAGATAACATTGATGTTACTCACTTTGCTGTACAATTAGGTAATTGGTGCGTTTTTTTTTTGAAGTGAGCCAAATTATTAAGCATAAGCAATGAATGTAAATAACATTCATGTAAAACCAATTTGCAAGTATCTATGTCTAAATTTTGAACATGCCAAGGTTCCCATAGTCCAGTTGGAGATGCTTGTATGCACAGGCATGTTGATCAATTAGGAGTCCAGTCTATATTGCTGTAGTCTCATGATTCACCCCACCTCCTCTTCCACAATTTGTTCCCTAGGCTTTGGAAAAGGGGCACAAGTGGGTGAGAAGCAAAACAGTCTACTTTCTTTGGAGATATCATTTTGGACTCTAGTTTGTTCAGTTTGTTTCCCTTATGGGTTGACAGCTTATCCAGTGATACCTTGTTAGTCACACTAACAAAGCACAAGCAATTGGATGTACAGGCATTTAAGCAGTACTAATTATTATGGCAAACTAAGCTGTGAGCAAAGACACAGATGCTTGGATGGTATGCTAATCCACAAACTGTGGTTTCTCTATCAAGGGTGACAAGTTCTTACTGTGGCTTATAACATCTCCTGACCACTAGAGGACATAAGCTTGTGGCATCCGCTGTGAGTTATTCCTCCAAGGAGAGAGCTAATAATAGCCAATTAGATTTGGGATATATATAGACACATAGCTGTCACTGTTGCACAGTATCTCCAGGCAGTTGAGTTGTAGCTGATACTGACGGAGGAGTCTTGCTTGTCTCAGGGAGACCAATATTTTGCTGTATTGCTTTAACGGCCTTTGGTAACGCTCTCTGGCATTGCAGAGGCTAGTTGTACATTAACAAGTGACGTCTCATAACATTTTTTCATGCTCACACCAGGTCTTTGACAACAGGGACTTACTGCCTTTCTCCTTGCATATATCCCACTTATAGGCAAAAGGCCTTTATAATTTTTGTGTGTGGGGGGGTTGAATCCCCTAGCCAACATATCCTAGGCAGAATAATTCATTATATCAGAGCTTTCCTATACTAATATATTTTGCTTAATTACACAGCTTATAAAGACTTTACTATTGAATTTGGCTCTAGATAATTATCATTTCACAGTTCCTATGACTATCAGTCAATTAAAAAAGGGTTGTTATATCTGTTTTATAAGAAATTACCACTATAATAGTTGGCTCTAATTTACAGTTAGGGAATGACTTCAGTACCATCATGTTTTACTTTTTCCTATAAAGGGGAGAGGTAGGAAGGTTTCTCAGCATCTGGAAGGTAAACTTCATTAGGGCCCATTATAAGCAGTTAACCCCATTAGAATTCAGAGAGATGCTCAGTGTCTGTGACTCAGGAAGTCCAAGGTTCCTCTTCCTTTAATGTTCAGATGGGTCAGCCTCTCAGCTGGCATTTCCCAGTCCATCCTGTACAGCCAAAAGTTGTACATTTTCAGGCATTTAGTTTGGTGTTTTTACTGTGGGAACATACAAATCTCCTCCCATTGTTAGTTTCAAGATCTCAGAATTGAAAATTTATCAATAGGATTGGAACACAGAGTTTTCCATTTGTATCCCAGAAGGGATACTATCCCACCTCCCACCTCCTTCTTTTTGTTTTTTAAATTTTTATGTTTTGACTTATAGATGCCTAAGTTGTATTACACATACCCATAAACAGGAGCCAAGGCATAAGTTTTCATTAAATTTACCCAAACTGTTTCTCATTGACTGTATGCTACTTATTTGGGAAGTAAATTTAGACTTAATTCCTTTACATTGTCCTACAAGTAAAAGAAAGTGTTACAATTTGATGTTGTATAATTCAGAAAAATATAGAGACCATTTGTTTACCTTAACCCCAAGGTTACTGTTGGAAGTTCAATACAAATTATAAATAAAACAATTAACATTTTATATTCCCAATTAGTTCAAATGTATTACCATTTTCACCAAAACCTACAACCAAATTTAACTAATCTAGACATTTCACTAAGCCTTAAAATATCCTATAATATGTGGATAAAGCTTGGACAAAGCTGCCAAATAAATTTTACCCAATATACATTTTGCTCTTTAAAGCTATAGACTATGACTTCAGAGAAATGAAGTCCATTAACTTATATGGTTTATTTTGTATTTCTGTATAAATCTCTTCTGAAATACCTCTCTATATAAATATATGTTATTTTTAGTGTACCCTTTTAACTGCAAGTCTTACAGAGTGGATTTTAATGACTATCTTCCTCCAGGCTCTTGGCCTTCTCCAGGCCTGGCATGAAAACCTGCTTTAAAGACTTTTCAGTATCTAGCTCCTTTTTTTTGAGTATGAGTACAAGCATCCTTCATTTAAAACCAATTTGCAAGCAGTTGTGCCTAAACCCACACAGCCCAAGGCTCCCACCATCCAGCTGGAGGGGCTTGAATGTTCAATCATGATCAAATAAGTGTCCAGACTGTATTGCCGTAGTTTTACCATTCACCCCAATTACAGCCCTTACATTCTACCACTCCCCCTCTTCCACAGATTGTTCCTTAGGCTTATAAAAGGGGCACAGGTGGACGAGAAGCAGAACAGTCTACTTTGTCTGGAGATGTCGTTTTGGACTCTGATCAGTTCTGGCTGTTTCCTTTCATGGGCTGACCGTTTGTCCAGGAATAACCTTTCAATCCTACTAATGAAGCACAAGCGATTAGATATATAGGTATTTAAACATTGCTAATTATTATGGTAGGTTACTTTGGTATAGACACAGATGTTTGGATGGTGTGTTAATCCATGGATTACTTTTTTTCCTGTGAAAGATGACAAGGTCTTACTGCTGCATATAACATCTCCTAATTACTAGAGGATATAAGCTTGTGGCAACATCCATGAGTTATTCCTCCAAGGAGAGAGCTAATAGCGAAATAGATTTGGGATATACAGACATGGCTGCCACTGCTGCACAGTATCTCCAAGCAGGTGAGATGTTGGTGGAGGAGTCTTGCTTGACTTAAGGAGGCCAACATTTGCTTTATTGGTTCAGTGGCATTTGGTAACACTCTCTGGTATTCCACAGACCAACTGTACACTTGCAAGTGCGGTCTCAATACAACCTTCCCATGTTTACATCAGGTCTTTGACAGCAGGGCCTTACCGCCTCTCTTCTTGCAGGTATCCTAGTTTACAGGCAAGAAGCTTCACCTTTTGGGGGTGGGGGCTTGGATTCCCTTGGCCAACATCTCCTTGGCAGAATAATCCATTGCTGCTATCAGTGCTCTCCTGTATTAATATATTTTGCTTATTTGCACTGATTAAAGAGACTTTAGTATTATATTTGATTCTGAATAGAGAATAATCCTTTTTTCAGTCCCTATGTCTATTAGTCAATTAAAGAAAGTAGTTTTACCAGTTTTATAAGAGATTACCTCTATAACAGTCAGCTCTAATTTACAGTTAGAGAATGACTTCAATACCACCATGTTTTTCTTTGTTCTATGAAAAAGAGGTAAAGAGGTCTCTCATATTAAAACTACGCTGCACCTAGAAGGTAAGGTTCATTAGGACTCACTATGAACAGTTGTTACACCTATGGTCCTCAGAGATGTTTGATGCCTGTAGCAGCCTGAGGCTTTTCTTCCTTTTAGTGTTAAGATGGGCCAACTTCTTTGCTGGTATTTCTTGGTACAACCTACACGATGGAAGGCTATATCTTTTCTTTCTCAGCCGTTGAGTTGGTGATGTTTTGACCTGTGGAAACATACAAATCTTTTCCCAAAGTTAGTTTCAAGATTAAATTGAAAGTTTTGGACAAAAAGGTTTAATATGTAACTGTATTCCCCTTTTTTTATTTTAGGTTTTTTATTTTTGACCCATGAGTCTCAAAAAGGCAGTTGTAGTACACATACCTATAGGCAGGAATCAAGGTGTAAATTTCATTAAATTTATCCAAGCTTTTTTGGGTGACTGTATGTTGTTAATTTGGGAAGCAAACTTAATTCTTTAAGTTAAATTATCCTACAGGTAAAAGAGAATGTTACAAGATTATACTATATAACACAAAAATTATAGAGAACATTTGTATATGTTAATCCCAAAGTTATTGTTATATAAATTTTAAGTAAAATACCATGTAATTTTAAATTCCCTCTCCTGCCCCTCCCAGTTCACCATTTCAGTCAGTTTTCTGATGCAGTCTTTCTGTTGTTGTTCTTTTAATATGCATCCCTCTCCACAAGAAATATTAACAACTGGGTTATTGATGCTAGTATCCACATATGAGGGACACCATTCATCGTTTGTTTTTCTGGGACTGTGTTACTTTGCTTAACATAATGTCGTCTAGCTCCATCCATTTACCTGCAAAGTTCATGATGTTGTCCCTCTTTACCACTGCATAGAACTCCATTGTATACATGTGCCACATTTTTTCTATCCACTTGTCAGTTGAGGGTTATTTGGGTTGGTTCCAGCTTTTTGCCATCGTGAAGAAAGCTGCAATAAACAGCCATGCATGTATTTCTGCAGTAAGATGAGTCTTATGGGTGTATACCCAGGAGTGGTATGACTTAGTCAAATGGCAAGCTCATTTTGAGCTCCACACTGCTTTCCATAGTGGCTGTACAAGTTTACATTCTCACCAGCAATGGATGAGTGTTCCCCTTTCCCCACAACCTCTCTGGCACTTGGTATCATTTGTTTTCTTGATCCTGGCCAATCTTATTGGAGTGAGGTGATATTTTAGAGTGGTCTTAATTTGCATTTCCCTAATTATTAGTGATGTTGAACAGTTTTTAAGATGTTTCTCAGCCATCTCTAGTTCCTCCTCCGTGAAGTCTCTATTCAGTTCTTTGCTCCATCTTTTGAGTGATTCATTTGTTTTCTTTATTCTTTGTTTTTGAGTAGTTTGTATACTCTGGAAATTAATGCTTTGTCAGATGTATCTGCAGTGATGTTTTCCTCCCACTCTGTGGGTTTTCTCTTCACTTCCTTTATTGTTTCTTTCCATGTACAGAAGCTTTTTAGTTTAATGAGGACGTCCCGATTTGTCAATTGTCGATCTTATTTCTTGTGCAGCTGCTGTCTGATTTAGGAAATATTTCCCCATGCCCATGTCTTATAGTCTGCTGCCAAGTTTCTCTTCTGTTACCTCCAGAGTTTTGAATTTCACGTCGAGGTCTTTAATCCATCTGGAATTGACCTTTATACAGGGCAAGAGGTAGGGGTTTAGTTACATTCTTCTACAGGTGGTGATCCAGTTTTGCCAACACCACTTGCTGAAGATGCTGTCTTTCCTCCATTGTGTCTTCTTGGGCCCTTTATCAAATATGAGGTGGCTGAAATTGTACATGCTCAGGTTTGGATCTTCAGTTTTATTCCATTGGTCAACAAGTCTGTTTTTGTGCCAGTACCAAGCTGTTTTTATGACTATAACCCTTTAGTATAGTTTGAAGTCTGGTATAGAGATCCCCCCTGTATTGCTCTTTTCGCTCAGGGTTGCTTTGGCTATTCAGGGGCTTTTGTTTTTCCAAATGAAATTGAGGATTTTTTTTTCCAAACCTGTGAAGAAACTCTTGGGGATTCTGATTGGGATTGCATTAAATCTGTATATGAGTTTAGGTAGAATGGACATTTTTACTATATTTATTTTCCCAATCCATGAACATGGGAAGTTTGTCCATATTCTGATGTCTTCTTCAATTTCCTTCTTCAGAGGTTTAAAATTTTCATTGTAGAGATCCTTTGTGTCTTTGGTTAGGTTTGTTCCTAGGTATTTTATTGGTTTTGAGGCTATTGTGAGTGGGAAAGTCTCCTTGTAGTCGTTCTTCAGTTGCTTGTTGTTGGTGTAAAGAAAGGCTACTGATTTTTCTAGATTTATTTTGTATCCTGCCACTTTACCAAAGCTCTTAATCATTTCTAGGAGTTTTCTGGTGGAGTTCTTAGCATCCCTTAGGTAGACAATCATATCATCAGCAAAAAGGGATAGCTTGATTTCCTCTTTTCCAATTAGAACTCCTTTAATTTCCTTTTCTTGCCTTATTGCCCTTGCAAGGGTTTCCAGCACTATATTGAAGAGGAGTGGTGACAGGGGGCAGCCTTGCCGAGTTCCTACCTTCAAGGGGAATGCTTCTGTCATTTCCCCATTTAGGATGATATTGGCTGTGGGTTTCCTGTATATGGCTTTGATTACATTGAGGAATGATCCCTCTAGGCCAATTCCCTCCAGGACTTTAAACATGAAAGGATGCTGGATTTTGTCAAAGGCTTTCTCCGCATCAATTGAAATGATGGTGTGGTTTTTGTCCTTCAGTCCATTGATATGTTTGATGATGTTTATTGATTTTCGTATGTTGAACCATCCCTGCATCTCTGGTATGAATCCAACTTGGTCATGGTGGATGATTTTCTTGATGTGAGTCTGTATGCGATTTGCCAGAATCCTGTTTAGAATTTTGGCATCTGTGTTCATTAGGGAGATGGGTCTATAGTTCTCCTTTTTGGTTGTATCTTTCCCTGGTTTTGGTAGTAGCGTAATGCTGGCCTCATAGAAGGAATTTGGGAGAAGTCCCTCCGTTTGTATCCTTCTAAACAATTTAAGTAGTAATGGTTGTATGTCTTTTCGAAATATTTTATAAAATTCTGCCGTGAAACCATCCGGGCCTGGGCATTTTTTGGTTGGGAGGCTACTTATTACATCTTCGATTTCTTCCTGTACTATTGGTCTGTTTAGGCTGTCAATCTCTTCTTGGTTGAGCTTTGGTGATTCCCAGGATTTCAGATATTCATCCATTTCTTCTAGGTTTTCAAACTTAGTAGAGTATAAGTTTTTGAAGTAGTCCCGTATGATTGTCTGGATTTTTTCATTGTCTGTTGTGATGTTTCCCCTTTCATCACTGATTCTGTTGATTTGGAGTTGTTCCCTCTTTCTTTTGGTTAACTGGGCTAGAGGTCTGTCTATCTTGTTTATTCTCTCAAAGAACCAGCTTTTGGATTCATTGATTTTTTGTATGGTTTTCTTTGTTTCTATTTCATTGATCTCTGCTCTGATTTTTGTTATTTCTTCTTGTCTGCTCCGTTTAGGGTTCATTTGTTGTTGTTTCTCAAGTATTTTTAGCTGCAGTGTTAGGTCATTCACTTGTGTTCTTTCTGTTTTTTTAATGTAGGCACTTAGAGCTATAAACTTCCCTCTTAGGACTGCTTTTAAAGTGTCCCATAGGTTTTGCTGTGTTGTATTATCATTGTCATTCAATTCCAGGAATGTTTTTATGTCTTTATTTCTTCCTTGACCCATTCATTATTCAGGAGAGTGTTGTTTAGTCTCCATGTGTTCTTGTAGGTTGTAGGGTTTATCCTGGTGTTAATATTGAGTTTTATTGCACTGTGGTCTGATAGAATGCATGAGATTATTTCAATCTTTTTATATTTGTTGAGTTTTTTCCTGTGTCCCAATATATGATCTATTTTGGAGTATGTTCCTTGGGGTCCTGAGTAGAGGTGTATTCTCTGGTCTTTGGGTTAAATAATCGATAGATGTCTGTGTGGTCCATTTGGTGTATTGTATCATTCAGTCCAGATGTCTCTTTGTTTATCCTTTATCCTGTTAATCTGTCTAAAGGACTTAGTGGGGTATTGAAGTCCCCTAGTATTAATGTGCTGGGGTTAATTTGAGCATTGAGATCCTGAAGAATTATCTTTACAATGTTTGGTGCACTGGAGTTTGGTGCATATATATTCATGATTGTGAGATCTTCATTGTCAACTGTTCCTTTAATAAAGATGTAATGGCCCTCTTTGTCTCTTGATTTCTTTTGCTTTGAAGTCTATTTTGTCTGATATTAGAATCACAGCACCTTTCTTTTCGGTACCATTTGCTTGGAATATTTTCTTCCATCCCTTCACCTTAAGTTGGTGCCTATCCTTGAAATTGAGATGGGTTTCTTGTAGACAGTATATAGATGGATTTTGTTTCCTAAACCATTCTCCCAGTCTATGCCTTTTGATTGGGGAGTCAGCCCATTAATATTTAAGGTTATAATTGAAACGGATTTTACTTCCTTTCATGTTATTATCCATTTGGAGTTTTAGTCTCTGAGTCTACTCCTACGGTTACGTTTTTATTAGTTTCTTTTCCTAGGTGTTTGAGGATTGTTGCTCCCCTCTTCTGCCCTTTGAATTGCTTCAAGTATTTTCTGGAGAGTTGGTTTTCTGGACATATATTGTATCATCTTTTTTATGTCATGGAAGATTTATCTCTCTCCTTCAACTGTAATTGACATTTTTGCTGGGTAAAGTATTCTGGGTTGGCATCCATATTCCTTTAACACTTGGAATTCTTTGCTCCATGTTCTTCTTGCTTTCATGGTTTGGGCCAAGAAGTCAGTTATAATTCTGATGGGTTACCCTTTGTATGTGACTTGTTTTTCTTTTGTGGCCTTCAGAATTTTATCTTTGTTTTAGGCATCTAGCTTTTTTTTAATTTTATTTATTTATTTTATGTCTATGAATGTACTGTCTGCATGCAGGTCTGTGCACCCATGTGGTGCAATACGGTAGAGGTCAGAAGAGGGTTTCAGATTCCCCTGGAACTGGATCCTGGAATTGGAGTTACATACAGTTCTCAGCCGCCATGGGTGCTGGACATCATACCCCTGGGTCCTCTGCAAGAGCAGTCAGTGTTCTTAACCGATAGGCCATCTCTCCAGCCCGGGCATCTAGCATTTTAACTATGATATGGCGTGGGGAGTTTCTTTTCCGGTCTTGTCTATTTGGAGTCCTATGTCCTTCTTGTATTTGAATGGGTTTGTCTATTTTTAGTTTGGGGAAATTTTCATGCATTATTCTGTTGAAGATCTGATCAATACTATTTTCTTGAGATTCTTCTCCTTCCTCTATTCCTATGATGGAGGTTTGATCTTTTCATAGTGTCCCATATTTCCTGGTTGTTCCACTTTGTGTATTTTTAAATTTTTCATAATCTTTATTTGAGCTTTTTAGTTGCTCTATGTTATCTTCCAGATCTGATCTTCTTTGTTCTGCTTCCTCCGTTCTATTTCTGAGGCTTTTTCTATTTCCTTTTTCATTTCATCCTGTGATTTCTTTAATATATTCATTTCCTTTTTGAGTTTCTCAGTCTCTTCTTGGTGTTCCTTACTTCGTTGGTTGGCTTCCTTTTTCAGTGTTTCTACTTCCTTAAGGTGTTTGTTTTTTTCTCTCTCTAGTTCTTTCTGGAGTTTGTCAATCCCTTCCTTTAGTACTTTTCAAAGTTTGTCACTGTATCCCTCTAGGTCCTTTTTGAGGTTTTCATTCTCTCTGTTTATTTCTCTGAATTCTTCTTTATTTTCTTTAATTTCTCTTCATAGGTCTGCAATTATTCCTCTAAGGTCTGTTTCTGGGATCACCTCCAGGGGGATCCCATTGTAGCTATCTCCTACAGGGTTGGTAGAGCTTGGTGTGGAATTATCCTGCACCTTTCCAATGTTGTCCCTTCTTCATGTCCCTGGTATCTGGGTTTCCCTTTTGTGATTCAAATCACAAATGCCTTTTCAGTTTGTTGAAGGCTGAAGGCTTGTTTTATTTTGCTTGCCTCCTTCTTATGCTTTTTTTTTTTTTTTCCTTTTCATTTTCCCCTCCTTGTTTATGGAGTGTTGACTTGTATAGGTTTCAGGCTTTCACTTTTGTTTATATATTGGATATTGGAAGTCTAATTTACTCTTCCTTTCCTGTTCTGAGGGTTCTCCTAAAAATATGCACTGGATGCTCTCTCCTCAATTCCAGTTGTTGGTGGTTGGGGGTGGGGGGCGGGATGCTTGACTTAGCCCGCACCCTGGTACCTGTCTGGATCCTAGCAGTTCTGGAACCTAGGCCCCTAACACGCCACCTCACTATGGCACCTGAGCCAGACCCAAACCCAGAGCCACTTCCGGCTGGAAGGGTTAAGGGTGACCCGGCCGGGCATCTACACCCTGCAAGGGCTTAGGGCTCAGATCTAGACCCACCGCCCACCAGCCCCTCTGCCACAAACCAGCAAATCAATTGTCCAGCACCCCGAGAGTCAATCTGTTCTAAATTTTTACCTGCCTGGAGCAGTGCCAGGCTGCTCCAGGTGATCCTAGCAGGTCTGGAACCTGAGCCTCCAACACGCAACCTCACTATCCTGTGGTCTATTTATTAATAACTTCCATGACCTGATGAATAGATAGTATGTTCTTTGGTGCTTGGGTGGAATATTCTTTAGATGTTTGTTAGGTTCCTTTGATGTATCATATATCTTAATTCATATGTTTCTCTGTTTTATTCTTTGTCCAATTGACTTTGTGTATTGGAGACACAGCTATTGAAGTCCCCTACTATTACTGCATTGATGTTAATCTGTGTCTTGAAATCTAGTTATACTCTTTAAGAAATTTGGTGCACCAGAGCTTGGTGCAAATATGTTCATGATTCTAGTGTCTTCTTGGTCATGTTGTTTCCTTGATCAGAATGAAATGACCTTCTTTATCTCTTCTGATTAATTTTAATTTGAAATCTAGTTTGTCAGATTTTAGAATCACAAGTCCTGGTTGTTTCTTAGTGTCATTTCCTTGGGATATTTTTTCCATCTTTTCAACCTGAGGTGGCACTTATCTTTGAAGTTCAGATGTGTTGCTTGTAGAAACAGAAGGATGGATTTTTTTTTTTTTTGTCTTTTTGAGACAGGGTCTCCCTTTAGTACCAGCTGGCCTGGAGCTCGCTATATAGACCAGGCTGACCTTGAACTCACAGAGATCTGCCTCCCTCTGCCTCCCAAGTGCTAGCATTAAAGGCATGCATTCAGCTAGTCTGTGTCTTATTACTGGGGAATTGAGGCCATTGCTATTTATTTATTTATATTTATTTATTTTTGTCTTTTTGAGACAGGATGGCCTTGAACTTCTGCCTTGAAGTGCCAGGATTAAAGGCATATACCACCACACCCAGCACCATTGATATTTAAAGTTAATATTAAAAGGTGTTTATATTGGTTGTAATTTTCTGCTTCTGTCTGGATCCTATTTTGTGTTTCTATAATTATATTTTCTCTTTCTTTCTTTCTTTCTTTCTTTCTTTCTTTCTTTCTTTCTTTCTTTCTGTAATGTCTTGAGTATGGTGCTTTCTTTTTTCAGTCCTTATTGCTTTGGGTATTCTCTGTAGGGCTGGTTGGGTGGACTTGAATTCTTGTAGCCTATTTGTTTCATTTAAGAATTTTCTTCTTGGGACTGGAGAGATGGCCTAGTGGTTAAGAGCACCAACTGCTCTTGCAGAGCATCTGGGTTCAATCCCTAGCACCGACATGGCAGCTGAGAACCGTCCATAACTCCAGTTCCAGGAGAACTGCAGTTCCAGGGGAATTCGACACCGTCTTCTGGCCTCCGCGGCATTGCACGACACGGGTGCACAAACCTACATGCAGGCAGTACATTCATACAAATAAATAAATTAATTAATTAATTAATTAAAATAAAGAATTTTCTTCTCCTTTGACTATGACAGTGTTGCTGGTAAAATATTCTGGGTTGTCATCTACAGTCATTTAGAACTAGAATACTTTGCTTTGGGATCTTCTGCCTTTTATAGTTTGCCTTGAAGGGTAACCATTGTTTTCTCTTGCAGCTTTCAGTAGCCTCTCTTTGTTCTGTACATTTAGTGGTTTTACTGTCATATGCCATGGGGATTTTCTGTTCTGGTCCTATTTCGTGTTTTGTGTGCTTCTTTTATCTCTATATATGTCTTTCCTTAATTTAGAAGAAAGTTTTTTGTTTTGTTTTGTTTTGTTTTGTTTTTCTATAATGCTCTTGAAGATCGGGGAAATGCTATTTCTGAGATTTTTCTCCTATGATGCATAGATTTAGTCCTTCAAGTCGTCCCACATATCCTGTGTATTCCATTCCTATTGCTTTCCTCTTTGAATTCTTTGAGTTGTTTGTTCTTATTTGGTTGATACTATTTGTGATTTTTCTTTTAAATGGTATGTCCTGATGTTCTTCTTTGTAGTTCTTATTGTAGAATACTTCTATAGGACTAGTGGTATGAGGAGTTATTGGCTTGTCTTTTCATATTGTTTATATTTTTACCTTCTTCCCCGGGCATATGAATTTTCTTTGGTTGGTTGTATATGAAATTTCTGGTGTGAAATTGTAACCTACCTTTATTGAGTTTAAGTTTGGTTCTGTTTTTATTGTTGATATAGCTTGGTTGCTTTCTGATCAGGCATGAATATTAGTTTGTCCCTGCTTTGGATTCTCACTTTTTTTTTTTTAATTGGCGGGACCATATGTCTCCAGGCCAGATCATTAGGAGTTCTCTAGTCAGTACAGTGGGAAGAGGGCTAGGCCTAAGGAGGGCAGATTGCAACAAGGTGGGCAGGTTCTAAATTAATAGATGTGAGACCTGATACACAGTTAATGGTGCTGGTCCCAGAACAGGAGGATAGTGACCAAGGGCCACTATTTGGCTGCCCACCAGACTAGTCAGGTGCTCTCCAGAGCAGCAGCAGCAGCAGCAGCAGCAGCAGCAGCCTAGGTCCTAGGAGGGCTGATGGGGACAAGATGGACCATTTCTAACTAGCTACGCTGAGTGAATGTGAACCCTTGACTTCTGTAAATATTAATGTGACATTTTCAGAGCTGAAAGTTGCAGAGCCTAGCTAGTCCATACATTAGAATTTACATACAAAGAGTTGCTCCGGTAGTGACTGAAAAGTATCACAAGAGAAACAGATATACACTCTATGCATACAACTCTGCTTCTTTTATCAATAAATGTGAATTCAATAAAATTACTTAGATCATTAGAAAGTTGGTGCCCATGATCTGCTCTTGAATCCAGACTTCATTATAATACTGTCCCTCTTTCTAATCTCCTTGGAAGAATCTGTGTTTAAAAACACCTAGGAAAAGTGCTCAGTAACTGTCTGGGGAACTTTGAACTCCTTGTTCTCTATTTCTTCATATGAAAAATAGGGATGTTTTGATAGCTTTTTGGAGAAACCTAGCCTGTACTTTCTGTTTGCCACACGTGTATTTTTTCATATGGTGGCTTTGTTTCTGTTAGTGACATCTGGGCTGATGAACTCTTGCATGTACTCAAGGGCCTCAGCCATGGCTCTGCTCCCACACCTCTTAAGCCCCCCCCCCCTGTGGTAGAAACTCAAAGTAGAGGGAAGTCTGCTGCTTTGAGGACTAAGAACTTTGTCTGAAGTCCCACCCCATTTCCACATGTGTTGTTCTATAGGAGCATAGACAGTTCCTTACTGTGAGTTTCTCAGACTGAAATCTTGGCAGGCCTGACCTAGGTTGGCGCTGTAGTCCCTTTATGTCATGACCTAGGTTGGCGCTCTACACCCTTTATATCATGACCTAGGTTGGTGATCTAGTCCCTTTATATCATGACCTAGGTTGGTGCTCTAGTCCCTTTATATCATGACCTAGGTTGGTGTTCTAGTCCCTTGATATCATGACGTAGCTTGGCGCTCTCTTCCCTTTATATCATCACCTAGGTTGGTGCTCTCTTCCCTTTATATCATCAACTAGGTTGGTGCTCTATTCCCCTTATATCATCACCTAGGTTGGTGCTCTGTTCCCCTTATATCATGCCACATTCTCTGTAGACAACCCAAGCATGCAATGCAAACATAGGATTGTTCTTTGTTTCATGTTGTCTATGCCCCAAACATTCATCTAGGGAGCTCTGGACAGCATAAAGTTTTTTTTAAACACACAGTGGAAGAGCTGTTTATTCCACCAACTAAGAAAAACTACTTGGAAACCTGCCTAGCAAATATTTCAATGTTTTATCTTTTAAAAACCAGTTAATTAATTAAATAGTGCTACATTTATCACCTTAACATTCATTCTATTTTAAAATGTAAAGTTAATTCCCCTTGATCAGTATTTTTTTTTAATTTTATTTATTTCCGTATGTGTATGAATGTATTGTCTGCATGCAAGTTTGTGCACCCGTGACGTGCAACGCCGCGGAGGTCAGAAGAGGGTGTCGGACTCCCCTGGAACTGGAGTTCTCCTGGAATTGGAGTTTCAGACGGCTCTCGGCCGCCATGTGGGTGCTGGGGATCGAACCCGGGTCCTCTGCAATAGCGGTCGGCGCTCTTAACCGCTAGGCCATCTCTCCAGCCCCAGTATTTTTAATTCTCTGCAGCAAGGCCCTTGATTATCCTCTAGTCTTATTTTAAGGAGTTATCAGTGTGGTGTCATGCGCCTTCAATCCCAGTACTGGGAGACAGGTGGATCCTTGTGAGATCAAGGCCAGCCTGGTCTACATGGGGAGTTTCTGGTTACCTAGGCTACAAGGAGACCCTGACTCAAAAACTAAATAAATAGGAAAAAAGGTGGTGACAGAATGAGGTGTGCCTCGGGTCCTGAGCTGCACTGACTCTAAAAGACTCAGTACTTGTGCAGGACCATGTGAAGAACCTTATCACACAAGATGAATATTTTCCTAAAATTAGGTGCTTTTATATTTATCTCAAAATTCTGATCTCAGGACTTGACAAGTAAGAAGGAAAATAACCAGAGAGCCAAGATGGCAGCTGCATGGCTGCACTTGCTAGAACAGTGGTGGCAGCAGCAGGGGCTCCGGTGCAAGGACTTAAAACCTGACTCCAGACTGGGCTGGTGGTATGCCTGTATTCCCAGCACATGGGAAGCAGGCAGATATCTGTGAGATCAAGGTTAACTTGGGCTACATGGTGATTTCCAGGCTTGCTGGGCATACAGGGAGATCTTGACTCAAAAAGACCAAAAAAAAAAAAAAAGTACATGACTCTGGAAAGATGTCACATCACCTGCTCTGCCTGGACATCGTGGAAGATGCAAAAACAGACACCAGGAAAAGGAATCACCTGAGCTGAACTGGCAGTTGGGGCAGAGCTGCATCCGGGTCTGGCTATCTACCACTCATCTCCCTCAGGCACCAAGGTGTTGGGCCCCCTGACTGCTGTGCTTGAGCAGAGGGGCCAAGAAGAGGGTGTCACCAGAAGGTGGTTATGACCATCCCACCAAGCTACACACTTGTGCACTTCTCCTGCTTGTACTGGGCCTCTGAGCAGCCACTACACAGCACAGCCATGGTCAGCCCAGCCATTGTCATCATTCAGTGGCTATAAAGACCTGCAGCAGTCCTCAAAAGCCACAGGAACCCAAGAAGTCTACAGATTTCAGAAAATAAGCTAAATGACAGTGTTGTTAAAGCTGTGCATGAAACATCCCATACTGCTACTCATAGAATCTTGGGTTAGAGGCCTATGAGCTACCTAAAACTTGCTTGCTGTGAGCCTATAGCTTCTGCTTTTACCTGGAGTAAATCCCTGTGGGGAATCAGCCCATTGCAGAATGCCTTGGACCACAGTGGGATGAGTGTGCTGAGTGAGGCCCTGAAACTGCCAGAATATAATCTGCATCTACTCAAGGTCTACCAGACTGACTTTGATAAAGAAGAATCCCAAGTTTTTCTGCTCACTAAGGAAGGAACAAAGTTGCATTTGTGCTAAGGAAGAGAGAAATCCCTACTTGGCATTTCTAAACAGTGTGTAAATGAAACAGAAAACAAGTTACAAAATTCCATTCCAAGAAACCTGGGCATATTCTGATTCCAAACCATGTTTAATGGAAAAGGAGTGGGCCCTTACTTTGGCACATCTGTGCATAAGAATTATAGATCACTGATGTTCTAAAGAGATATGATTTCTCTGGTACCCAGTTGAGATGTGTTATATAAGATGAATTGAGGTTTTCATTTGCTACTACTAGAGGACATGAAGAGTGTGTGTGTGTGTGTGTGTGTGTGTGCGCGCGCGCGTGTGTCTGTGTTTGGGGAGGGGGTTCTGAATATGATCAAAATACAGTGTATGAAATGCTTGCATCACTCAGTCAATAAATCAATAAAAATAACAAATAAATGAAATGATGAACATTTTCAGCTGTTTTAAGTGTTTTAAATGAAATGATGAACATTTTCAGTCTGTTTTAAGTTTTTCCCTAAGATTATTACTAAAAGGATTATCTCCTCAGGAAGCAACTGGTCTATTTTCTCAATTTTTTTGTATTAATTAGCTTCAGATGTCTTGCAATATACTATAGTTGGTAAATTTGGGATGTATGTGTGTGCATGCACACACATATCCTTATAAATAGTGGATTTACATATTTCTATATGTCAGGATTGAAAAAATCAGTTTCTCTAAATTACAATGATAATAATACATGGGGCATTGTAGATGACTAGCTATTATTGGCTACATTAATTTCTTGAAGCACTTTGTTTTAACACACAATGCACTGAGTTTTCAGAGAAAGCTTAGCTCGATGGGTCGTCACATAAGCTGTTTGACATTTGTCCCTAGTCAGACCGGATGCCACATGAAAAATTTACTCAGGCAAGAGGCTCCCAGGAATAAACAGTTCTCTAGTGTTGCTCACAGGGGACTCGGCAAGGTGAGCGGAACTTCAACTTGTCACGGATGCACTGCTCTGACAAACATAAGTAGATGCTAATGGCTAAATCGTGACAGACTAAAGTCCCACAACCATATGGCTAATTGCCACAACAATATCTTCAGTGTTATTAATCAAGTTTTCATAGTGTGCCATGATAATTGGAATAATTAGAAGCAGCATAGGCATTGCTTGTCTCCACCACACATTCTGTAGACAGGGTCCTTAAACACTCACAGTCACACTTAATACTATGTTGCTTAGTGCTACCTCTTCCTCAAAAATAATTCAGTTAATTAATGAATTAACTGCTTACTGTCAGTATATTTTGTATTAGCTTCTGTAGGCATACAAGTTTCTAAGGAGTACTGCTCAGAGAGCTTTTTGAGGCAAAAAAGAAGTATGCCCACCTTGGGACTTATGATTTGGAAAATCAATTTATTGTTCACTAATTTAGATTGTGGACATTCATTTTTGGTCATATATTTTTCTCTTAACTAGTTTAGATAAGAAGATGAAGAATAAAAACACCCTTGAGTAAATTATAAGATATATTTGATAATTATTTGGCAAATAGTACACAGTACTCTTCCCAATATAAATTAGTTTGAACATGTCTTTCAATTATGGGTGAAGTAAATATTACCATATTTAATCCAGTTAAAACATGTCTTCCTGTTGCTAATATTAACACAGATTCATTATCTACCCTCTCATCATAACAGTGGAACAGAGGTGTGTTGGTACTGGACACAGTTGGGATGGAGAATACTGCTTGTTTTGCTCCACAGGGTAACTAAATGGGACAAAAGAGATCAAAATGGATGGTCTGCATCATCTGGGTGCTGAAGAACTCTTGGGTAAACAGCCACTGTGGGGATCTACTATGAAGTATATCCATAACCACTCTGAACATTCCCAGTCTCTTCTGATAGCACTATTATGCCACTTAATTATTTCTACATATACTAGTAGTCATAGTTATGGATTCAAAACCACCTTTGTTCTCTTCCTTGTGCTTTTCTGGTCAGTTGTTTTCCTTAACTAAACATACTTGGTTTGGAAAATTTAGATTCACTAATGTCTTCAATTAAAAGTCACCTCCCAGGTTCCCAAAATAAAAATAACTAATTAGAAAGGCTATTTCATTACAACTTTAGGAGTGCTCAGAAATTGCTATTCAGCAACCCCTGAATTCTTCAAAATTTAAAATCACTATGTTAATTTTGTTTTATATGAATTTTCTCTTCTCCTGCCCCCCATTGAATGGAAAGTCACAGAGTATATACTAGGAAAATAAGAAGTTAGAGATAAGAAAGTAACAAAATCTGATTTTTTTTCCTTAAAACATTTTATTTAATTGGTACTTACTTGTTCACTCTGAATGAAATAATTTGGATTTCTTTGCTTTCTTCTGCTTTGTCTTGTTGCAATTCATTAGATAGTAGCTAGACAAGAGAAAACAAAACTATCCAGTACTCATTGATATTTATAAACACGTTATAAAAATAAATTTTGGTATAGGAAATGAGACTTGGGTTATATGTAGATTTTATATATTCTCATCCTACTTTAAGTAAAATATAGTTGTTTTATTGAAACTTCGCTTATCCTTTGTCTTAATCAGTATGCTTTGACGGCTAGCTTCAGAACACCTTGCTTCAAAGTAACTCAGTCATTAAAGTACTTTATCATTTTTTGCAGCTGAAGTCTGGGGGGACTGTAACACAGTGGTTTCAGCTGAGGGCCCAAGTTCTCCTTACACCTCCACTGTGTTGACCTCATCATCAGTTTCTTAAGGCTCATTATCTGGTAATTACAAAGTGACTGACAGTGATTTTTGGCTTCCTTGCTCTAATCAGGCAGTTGAGAGTAAATGAAACATTTTTCCAAATACAAAATAATAGTTTCTTTCAGTCCAGTTAAACTAAATTGCATAATATGCCTACTCCAGACCAAGATAGCATACAAGGAGATTATCTCCTACTGCTTGCAGGCTACCTTCAAAACAAGCAGTTATAAAGATGTAGTCTCTAGGCCAGCTTGTCATAAATGATGGTTTTCTGATGTCTAAGGCCAGGCATTTGTTTTTAAAAGCCCTCCACAGCTAAGTGTGGTGGCGCACACCTTTAATCCTAGTACTCGGGAGGCAGAGGCAGGTGGATCTTTCTGAGTTCAAAGCCAGCCTGGTCTACAGAGTGAGTTCCAGGACAGCTGGGGTTACAGGGAAATCCTGATTGAGACCCACTGACCTCTAGAGTAAGGGATAGTTGACATCCTTCTAATAAATATTGTGGCAGCATTCTTAAATGAATTCAACCAAGTTAGTTTAGGAAGGAGCAATGCCAGAATGATTTTTCTTTTTTTTTTGGTAAACAATTATTCTGTCTTGTGGTGGTTTGAATGATAGTGTCCCCCATAGGCTTTAAGTATTCAGACATTTGTCTCCAGATGGTGGCACTGTTCTTGGAGGTCTTAGAAGGTGTGGCCTTGCTAGAGGAAGTACGTTATTGGGGGCAGGCTTAGTGAATTTAACAAGCCTTGTGGTCTACAGTCACTCTCTCTCTGCTTCCTATGCTCATTGCGAGATGTGACCCTCGGCTTGCTGCTCCAGCTCCAGCCACCATGCCTCCCACCACAATGGACTCTAATTCCCTGGAACCATCAATCGTAAACTCAAATAAACTCTTCCTAAGTTCCTTTGGTCATGGTGTTTTATCACAGCAATAGAAAAGTGACTAATATAGTTATTTGGTACCAGAGAGTAGGCTGTTGGCTGTGAAGTACCTGACTATGTGGATGTTTGGAGTAATGTGGAAGAATTTGGAACTTTGGGCTAGGAAACCTGTTGACTACTCTAAGCAGAGCTTAAGGGGCCATTCTAGTAGAAGCCTGGAAGAAAGCATTGCTACAAAAAAATGTAGTTCCAGAGGAAAATAAAGACTTAGGCAGCAAATAGGATATTTTGATAAAGAGTCTGGCAGCAGTTTGCCCACAGCCCAAATGCTTGCCTGATGCTAAGTTGAAAAGCAATGGACTGGGGCTGGAGAGATGGCCTAGCGGTTAAGAGCGCCGACTGCTCTTGCAGAGGACCCGGGTTCGATCCCCAGCACCCACATGGCGGCCGAGAACCATCTGAAACTCCGATTCCAGAAGAACTCCAGTTCCAGGGGAATCCGACACCCTCTTCTGACCTCCGCGGTATTGCACGACACGGGTGCACAAACCTACATGCAGACAGTACATTCATACACATACAGAAATAAATTTAAAAAAAATAAAAAAAAAAATAAAAGAAAAGCAATGGACTAACATCTTTGGCCGAGGATATTTCAGGACAGCCTAATGTAGAAATGGTGGCATGGCTCTTAATGGTGAATATTGTACAGATATACATTGAAGAAAAGAAGATGGGGCAGAAAGAAATGCAGAATGTACAGTTTGGATCTGAAAAGTGCACTAGGAAGATTAAAGGTGGGGCCAAGGCATGTGAAGGACAGGTTCCTTTTGATAAGGAGATTAAAGTGATTAAGGAGAGTCCTAGCTATTTACAAGTAAACAATGGAAAAGTGAGATTAAAGTGATTAAGGAGAGGCCTAGCATTTTACAAGTAAACAATGGAAAAACTGACATTAAAGTGATTAAGGAGGGGCCTGGAGATTTACAAATATACAACAGAAATAGTACCTTCAGGGCAAGACCAAACCCAGCTAATCCTCCAACTTTTGAAAGGAAAATACTGAAAGGGTTTTCTGCTCCAACAAGTTCAGGGCAGAGAAAAGTTGCAAATGTGGTTGAAATAGGCCAGGGTCCATCCCAAACTTGCAGCCAAACTTGCCAGTTTAATTCACATGGGGCTGGCTTTAGAGGCATGAAGTTTGCAAGAGTAAAGGGTCATCATTTCTTCCTCCACGGTTTCAGAGAGCAGCCGAGGCCAGGCAGAGTGCAGCAGGGGTGTCCCTGCATAAAGTAGGCCCTGATAGGCCATTGCATGAAGCTGTGAATGTGAAGTCTGGTTGGCAGCGGAGACCCCAAGAAGATGTTCGAGATGCCAGACCTGTGAGATATTTGCCAAGGAGAGCTGCATATAGGGAGTGGTACCAGCCTAAGGAAGAGATGTATGTTGCAAGCAAAGCTGGAAGAGTTGAGCCATCTAAGCCCTTTGGAAATCAAGTCCCAGAAGTTGCACATGGAGCTACTGGACTAGGTTTTTTTCCTGCTGGTTTCTGGTCTTGTTTTGGTCCAGTATTTCCTCACTATGCCTCTATTCTTCCCCTTTGGAATGGGAATGTGTATTCAGTTCCACTGTATGTTGGGAGTATGTAATTTGCCTTTTGATTTTACAGAAGCTTATAGTTAAGATATTGGCCTGTGTCCCAGAAGAGATTTTGGACTATAAACTTTTGAATAGAATTGAGACTGGTAAAGACTATGGGGACTTTTAAAGTTGGACTAAATGCATTTTGCATTTTATATGGTAAGGAGCCTATGGGTGCCAGAGAGTGGAATGTGGTGGTTTGTATGATAAGGTCCCCCATAAGCTTTAAGTATTCAGATATTTTGTCTCCAGTTGGTGGCACTGTTCTTGGAGGTCTTAGGTGTGGCCATGCTGGAGGAAGTCCGTCATTGGGGGCCGAGCTTAGTGAGTTTAACAAGCCTTGCGGTCTCCAGTCTCTCTCTCTCTCTCTGCTTCCTGTGCTCATTGCAAGATGTGACCCTTGGCTTGCTGCTCCACCCCCAGCTACCATACCATGCCTCCTGCCACAATGGCCTTTGATTCCCCGGAACCGTCAATCGTAAGCTCAAATAAACTCTTCCTTTTGTAAGTTCCCTTGGTCATGATGGTTTATCACAGCAACAGGAAAGTGACTAATACATGTCTATACTTTAAAATAAAAATAATCAGCTGGGTGTGGTGGGGCACGCCTTTAATCCTAGCACTTGGGAGGCAGAGGCAGGCGGATCTTTGTGAGTTCAAGGCCAGCCTGGTCTACAAAGTGAGTTCCAGGACAGCTGGGGCTACACAGAGACCCTGTCTCAAAAAGACCAAAAAAAAAATAATAATAATAATAAAATAAAATAAAAATAATCAAGTTTATTTTCTCTTCTGCAAAGTTATTTTTTCTTGTGCATCATTTACAATGAAAGTCAAACATACCAAATTCCTCTCCATTAAATCAATTGTATCAGACAATTGCTATTTACCTATATAGTTCTTTCTTATAAAAATACGGATTTAGGGGCTGGAGAGATGGCCTAGCGGTTAAGAGTGCCGACCGCTCTTACAGAGGACCCGGGTTCGATCCCCAGCACCCACATGGCGGCCGAAAACCGTCTGAAACTCCAATTCCAGGAGAACTCCAGTTCCAGGGAAATCCGACACCCCCTTCTGATCTTCGTGGCATTGCACGACACGGTTGCACAAACTTGCATGCAGACAGTACATTCATACACATACAGAAATAAATTAAAAATTAAAAAAAAATTCGGATTTAGAGTTTGTTGGGGTTTATACTTGTTTTGTTTTGTTTTGTTTTGGAAAACCATATCCAGCTTCTGCTGCCACGCCACAGTTCTATCCAACCATATTTAATCCTTAGTAGGCTTGGGGCTTGTGTCTAGATATTCAATTTCCTGACAGGCCCCACCCTTTCCTTTTTCCCTTTCTTCTGCAGTGGCTGGGGATGTAGCAGCCATTTTACACATTGGAGTGAATGCCAAAGTGAATTGCAGACCTTTTAAGCTATGGCATCAAAGCCATCGATCCCACAGCAGAATTCTGCTTATTATGAGATTATGAGCATCATACTTAACAACTATTTGGGGCTTTTTTTTTTCTTATTTCCAAACAAGTGCAACCCTAACAAGTAAACACAATATAGTTTTCTTATAAACAAAGAAGAAAGCAGCTTTCTTGCTATTATATTCTTTATTTTCTAGACCTTTCTGCCCATTTAAAAAGTCATTACAAAAATGCTTGATAAGTAGCTCACTATAATTTTCATTTTCCTCTCTTCTCCATATCTTCTCATTACCTTTCTTGGACAAGTTATATAATTTCTCTCAGTAGTAGTTTCCTGCAATATAAAATTAGAATATGAATATGTTTTATTAGACTATTAAAGGAATTAAACATGCTATAGATTTGGATTGAGTGTCTCAAGCCTAGCATGTGTGCACTTTCCCATAGAAGGTGAAGGTGATCCACGTCTGTTGATGTGTCCTAAGCAGTGCATATAAATAAGGCCACAGCAGACAAGGAAAGAAAGCAACATGAGCATTAATTTTTTTGTAACATTCATTTGAGCATTATAAAACTCTGAGAAGTTCACTGTGCTAAAATAAGAACTCCAGTAATTATGAATATGCATTTTGTTTCTTCTATCTAGATAACACCTTAGCTCATTGTTTTTTGAGCAAATTCAACACTTAAAATTCTCCAAATATCTGAAACTCATCCTATAGAATTTGATTTGAGATTAGATTCAAACTGGATTCTGTATAGACTCTTTAAAGTATCAGCTACTTGTTTTTTTATTTTATATTATTCTACAATATGCATATATACATTCCAAACATAAGTCAAAATTTAAAATTCTGAAAAGAAACTATAGGTTGATTCATAAACACATTTAAAGAGTCACATTTTAACAGTAAGTTTGCATGTGGGTATAAAGTTATGTAATATTCCTTTTTTTTTTTTAGAATATAACTACATATCCTCCATCTGTATATGGTAATTACACTGTGTGAGTATAAGTGATAGGACAATTCTAGAGCCCATTTATAGATTCACATTGTAATAGCACACTTTCTGGTACAATGAAATATAATAATAAAGTTGCTCAGTTTGCCTGCTGACTGGGGATTTGGTGTTAGCATCCACAAATGAGGGAAACTGTTTGCCTCTTTTTTTTTTTTTTTCTGGGACTCTGTTACTTCACTTAGTATAATTGCTTCGAGTTCCATCCCTTTGCCAGCAAAGCTCATGCTGTCATCATTCTTTACTTCTGCATAGAACTCCGTTGTGTAGATGTACCACATTTTTGTTATCCAGTCATCAGTTGAGGGGCATTTGGGTTGGTTCCAGGTATTTGCTGTTGTGAAGAGAGCTACAGTAAACATAGTTGTGCATGTATCTTTGCAGTAGGATGCATCTTGTGGGTATATACCCAAGACTGGTATGGCTGGGTCAGGTGGTAGGCTCATTTTGAGTTTTTTAGGGGTTCTCCACAGTGGTTGTACCAGTTTCCATTCCCACCAGCAGTGGATGAGTGTTCCCCTTTCCCCAAAACTTCTCCAGCATTTGGTGTCTTTTGTTTTCTTGATCTTGGCTAGTCTTATTGGAGTGAGATGATACCTTACTGTGGTTTTAATTTGCATTTCCTTAATTGTTAATGATGGTGAACACTTTTTTTTTTTTAACACTTTTCAAGATGTTTCTCAGCCATCTTTACTTCCTTACTGGTCAAGTCTCTGTTCAGCTCTTTACTCTATCTTTTGAGTAGGTAATTTGTTTTCTTCTTTGTTTTTTAAGTAGCTTATACATTCTGGATGCTAATGCTTTGTCTGATGTATCAGTGGTGAAGGTTTCCTCCCATTCTGTGGATTTTCTCTTCACTTCCTTTATTGTTTCTTTAGCTGTACAAAAGTTGAGTTTGATGAGGTCCTACTTGTCAGCTGTTGCCCTTATTTCCTGTGCAGCTGCTGTTTGATCTAGAAAGTCTTTTCCTACATCTATGTCTTGTAGGTTGCTGCCAACTTTTTCTTCTAGCACCTTCAGGGTTTCAGGTTTTAAGTTGAGATCTTTGATCCACTTGGAGTTAATTTTTGTACAGGGTGAGAGGTAGGGGTTTAATTTTGTTCTTCTACAAACGGTGATCCAGTTTTGCCAACACCATTTGCTGAAGATGCTATCTTTTCTCCATTGAGCTTTTTTGGCGCCTTTGTCAAATATGAGGTGGCTGAAGTTATATGAGCTCGTTTGGATCTTCAATTTTGTTCCATTGGTCAATGGTTCTGTTTTTTTGCCAGTACCAGGCTGTCTTTATGACTATAGTCCTGTAATATAGCTTGAAGTCTGGTAAGGTAATCCCACCAGTATTGCACTTTTCACTCAGGGTTGCTTTAACTATTCGGTGTCTTTTGTTTTTCCATATGAATTTAAGGATTTTTTTTTTCTAAGTCTGTGAAAAGGTTCATGGGGATTTTAATTGGGATTGCATTGAATCTGTATATTAATTTGGGTAGAATGGACATTTTTACTATATTAATTTTTCCAATCCATGAGCATGGGATGTCTTTCTATCTTTTTTATGTCATTTTCAATCTCCTTCAGGGTTTTAAAATTTTTGTTGTAGAGGTCTTTGCTGTCTTTGGTTAGGTGTATTCCTAGGGTTTTTTTTTTTTTTTTAAGGCTATTGTGATTGGGAAGGTCATCTTATATTCCTTCTCCAGTTGCTTATTGTTGGTGTAAAGGAAAGCTACTGATTTTTTTAGGTTTATTTTGTATCCCTCCACTTTACTGAAACTTTTGATTGTTTCTAAGAGTTTTCTGGTGGAGTTTTTAGCATCCCTTAGGTAAACTATCATATCATCTGCAAAAAGGGTTAGTTTTACTTCCTCTTTTCCAGTTAGTACTCCTTTAATTTCACTTTTTTGCCTTATTGCCTTAGCAAGCATTTCAAGCACTGTATTGAAGAGGAGTGGCGATAGTGGACAACCTTGGCATGTTCCTGCCTTTAAGGGGAATGCTTCTAACTTTTCTCCATTTAGGATGATGTTAGCTCTGGGTTTCTTGTATATGGCTTTGATTACATTGAGGAATGATCCCTCCAGTCCCGTTCCCTCTAAGACTTTAAGCGTGAAGGGATGCTGGATTTTTTTTGAAAGCTTTTTCTGCATCAATTGAGATGATTGTGTGGTTTTTGTCTTTCAGTCCATTTATGTGTTTTATGATATTTATTGATTCATGTATGTTGAACCGTCCCTGTATCTCTGGTCTGAATCCAACTTGGTCATGATGGATGATCTTTTTGATGTGGCTCTGTATGCGATTTGCAAGTATTTTGTTGAGAATTTTTGCATCTGTGTTCATCAATGATATGCATCTATAGTTTTCTTTCTTGTTTGTTTCTTTGTCTGGTTTTGGTATTAGAGCGATGCTGGCTTCATAGAAGAAATTTGGGATATTTCCCTCTGTCTGTATCCTTCTGAAAAGTTTGAATAATAATGGTTGTAAGGCTCTTTAAATGTTTTATAGAATTCTGCTGTGAAACCATCTGGGCCTGGGCTTTTTTTTAGTTATTATATCTTCAATTTCCTCAAGTGTTATGGGTCTGTTTAAGCTGTCAATCTCTTCTTGGATAAGATTTGGCGAATCCCAGTATTTCAGATATTCATCCATTTCTCTTAGGTTTTCAAATTTAGTAGTGTATAGGTTTTTGAAGTATTCGCAAATGATTGTCTAGATCTTTTATCTGTTGTGACGTTTCCCCTTTCATCACAAATGCTACTGATTTGGAGTTGCTCTTTCTTTCTTTTGATTAACTGGGCTAGAGGTCTATTTTGTTTATCTTTTCAAAGAACTAGCTTTTGGATTCATTGATTTTTTTTTTGTATTGTTTTCTTTGTTTCTATTTAATTGATTTCTGCTCTGATTTTTGTTATTTCTGTCTGTTGGGTTTAGGATTCATTTGTTGTTATCTTTCAAGTGTTTTTAGCTGCAGTGTTAGATCATTTACTTGTTCTCTTTCTGTTTTTTAATGTGGGCACTTAGGGCTATAAATTTCCCTCTTAGGACTGACTTTAATGTATCCCACAGGTTTTGTTGTATTGTATTGTCATTTTCATTTAGCTCCAGGAATGATTTTATTTTATTATTTCTTCTCTGACCCACTCATTTTTTTAGAATTGTGTTCTTTAGTCTCCATGTGTTCTTATAGTTTTTAGGGCTTACCCTGGTGTTACTATTGAGCTTTATTGCACTGTGGTCTGATAGAATGCATGGAATAATTTCAATCCTTTTGCGTTTATTGAGGTTTCTTTTGTGTCCCACTATGTGTTCAATTTTGGAGAATGTTCCATGGGGCACTGAGTAGAAATTTTATTCTCTGGTGTTTCAGTGGAATATTCTGTAGATATCTGTGAGGTCCATTTGGTGTATTGTATTGTTCAGTTCTGATGTCTCTGTTTATTTTTTGTCCAGTTGACCTATTCAGGTGGCTCAGTGGGGTATTGAAGTCCCCCACTATTAACACACTGAGATTAATCTGCGTCTTGAGGTCCTGAACGATTGTGTTTATAAAGTTCGGTGCACCAGAGTTTGGTGCATAATCATTTAAGATTTGAAATCTTCTTGGTTAATTGTTCCATAAGGATATAATGGCCCTCTTTGTCTTTTCTGATTAATTTTACTCTGAGGTGTATTTTGTCTGATATTAGAATAGCCGCTCCTGCTTGCTTTTTGGTACCATTTGCTTGGAATATTTTTTTTTCCGTCCTTTCACTCTAAGGTGCTGTCTGTACTTGAGGTTTCTTGGAGGCAGCATATAGATGGATTCTGTTTCCCAATCCGTTCTCCCAGTCTATGTCTTTTGATTGGGAAGTTTAGACCATTAATATTTAAGGTTATAATTGAGAGATGTGTGTTGTTTCCTTTCAACTTATTTTTCATTTGCATTCTTGGTCTAGGTATTTATTTACTCTGTTATGATTTTTGTATTTTCTCTCTTGTGTTGCTTAAGGACAGTTGCTCCTTTCCTCTGTTCTTTGAATATTTTGAGTATTTACTGAATTGTTGGTTTTTTTGACATGTGTTCTTTCATTTTGTTTATGTCATGAAAGATTTTTCTTTCTCTTTCAACTATGATTGATATTTTTGCTGGGTATAATAATCTGGGTTGGCATCTGAAGTCATCTAGTACTGAAAATACTTTGGTCCATGTTCGTCTGGCTTTCATGGTTTGGACTGAGAAGTCAGGTGTGATTCTGATTGGATTCCCCTTATATGTAACTCATTTTCTCTTGTGGCTTTCAGTATTTTGTCCTTGTTTTGAGCATCTTGTGTTTTAACTATGATATGATGTGGGGAATTTCTTTTCTGGTCTTTTCTATTTGATGTTCTATGTGCTTCTTGTATTTCTATGGGTTTGTCTTTTTTCAGTTTGGGGAAGTTTTCTTCTATTATTTTGTTGAAGATCTGATCAATACCTTTCTGTTCAGATTCTTCTCCTTCCTTTATCCCTATGATGTGGAAGTTTGGTCTTTTCATAGTGTCCTGCATTTCCTGGTTGTTCCACTCTTGTCTTTTTTTAAATTTTTCATAATCTTTACTTGAGGTTTCTAGCTGTGCTGTGTAATCCTGTAGGTCTGATATTCTTTTTTCTTCTTCGTCCATTCTGCTTCTGAGGCTTTTTCCCATCCTTTCCTGCTGATTGGATGAATGTTCAATTTCCTTTTTTTATTTCATCCTGTGATTTCTTCAGTATTTCCACTTCCTTTTGGAGCTTTTCATTCTTTTCTTGTAGCTCCTTGCTTTGCTGGTCAGTTTCTTTTTTCTTTTCAGCCTGAGATCTTTTCAGTGTTTCCACTTCCTTCCAGAGTTTGTCATTCTCTACTTCTAGTTCTTTTTGGAGTTTGTATCTCTCTTCCTCTAGTTCCTTTTGGAGATTTTACTTTAATGTGGGGGGGGAGGTTTGAATCCCCACCTGGGGAGCTGGGAACAGAGAGTGTGCACCCCTGGCTGACCTTCTAGCCACGCATGCAGTTCCTCTCTATGGTCCTAGCATTGGGTGTTGCCCACCAAGGTGGACCGCCCAGAGATGGCCTGCAAGGCGCAGACCAACCTGGGCACCTGGGCAAGGAGAGTGTGCACCCTGGCTGATCTTCTAGCCACACACACAGTCCCTCTCTATGGTCCTAGCATTGGGCAGTGCCTGCCGAGGTGGACCGCCTGCCAAAGGCCTCCTCGGCACAGACCAACTTGGGCGGCTGGGCATGGAGAGTCTACTTGTTAAATTCTAATTCTAGAAGGCAGGAGCCACGTCCATTTATTTCTAGAGGGCAGGCACCACACTTGTTTATCTCTGCCCTGTAGTATTTCAGATGGTCAGATGTCCAGGTGGGCAATAATGATTCTGATAGAAAATAGAGCAGTTATTACCAAGCAGTGTGCTTTGTGTTTTTAGTTTGGGGGTTGTATTCTGCTAGGATGACTCCAAAATGGTCCTTTATGCCAAGGTCTGGAATTGTTGATTGCACTGCTGCCTGTACCACAACACCTGTGTGGTGCTACATAAAGCTAGGCAAAGCTCTTACCATATGGAGACCACCTACACAGTGTACATATTGTGACTTTTCAACTCTTAAGTAGCCTACTATCGTTACCTTTACTCTTAAGTAAATGGTTATTTGACTCTTAGTCCCTCTCCCCAAATAATTTTTTTATTTGACATGTGTTTATTTCTTTCTTTCTTTTTTATTTTTCTCCTTATCAAATCTAGAACTGTGTCCCCCACCCCACCAGAGCTCATGCATTCTGCCAAATATGCTTTTCATCTCTTTCTCAGTCTTTCTCAAAATTCTCCATGTGGAAGTTGACTGTTTTGAGAAGTTCACTGTTTCAGTCAGTTCTTTGATGCAGTCCTTTTTGTTGTTGTAGTTGTTGTTGTTATTGTTTCCAATATGCATCACTCCCAGCTGCTTGGACAAAAGCTCAAGGGTCCGTGCACAAGAAATACTTACAACTAGGTAATTGGCACTAGCATCCACAGATGAGGGATACCATTCATAGTTTGTTTTTATGGGAATGTGTTACTTTACTCAGCATGATGTCCTCCAGCTCCAGCCATTTTCCTGCAAAGCTCATGATATCATCTTTCTTTACTGCTGCATAGAACTCCATTGTGTAGATGTACCACATTTTCTCTATCCACTCATCAGTTGAGGGGCATTTGGGTTGGTTCCAGCTCCTTGCTATTGTGAAGAGAGCTGAAATAAACATGGCCGTGCATGGATCTAGGCCGGGGGGTGCGTCTGAGGGTACGATGCCTAGGAGTGGTACGGCTGGTCAGGTGGCAAATTCATTCCAAGTCTTCCAAGGGTTCTCTTCAACTGCTTTCCATAGTGGCTGCACGAGTTTACATTCCCACCACCGTGGATGAGTGTTCCCTTTCCCACACCTCTCCAGCACTTGGCATTCATTTGTTTTCTTGATCCTAGCATCTTTATTGGAGTAAGATGATATCTTACAGTGGTTTTGAATTTGCATTTCCTTACTGTTAGTGAGTTGGAAACACTTCGTTAAGTTTTGCTACAGCCATTTCACATCTCTTAAATTCCTCACTGTGAGTCTCTGTTCAGCTCTTTGCTCCAATCTATTGAAGTGGGTCATTTGTTTTCTTTCTCTTTGTTTTTTTGAGTAGTTTATATTCTGGAAATCAATGCTTTGTCAGATGTTATCTGTGGTAATGGTTTCTCCCATCTGTGGGATTTCTCTTCAATTACTTGATTTTTTCTTTTGAATGTACAGAAGCTTTTGAGTTAATGAGGTCCCATTTGTCAATTGTCGACCTTAATTCTTGTGCAGCTGCTGGCTGATTTAGGAAGTCTTTTCCTACGCCTAGGTCTTGTAGTCTGTTGCCAACTTTTTCTTCTATTGCCTTCAGAGTTTAGGGTTTTACTTGAGGTCTTTGATCCACTGGAGTTCATTTTGTACAGGGCGAGAGGTAGGGTTTAATTTCATTCTTCTATAAGTGGTAATCCAGTTTTGCCAACACACTTTCTGAAGATGCTTCTTTTCTCCATTTGTGTTCTTTGGCCCCTCGTCAATATGAGATGGCTGAAATTGTATGTGCTCAGTTTGGATCTTCAGTTTTGTTCCATTGTTCAAGGTCTGTTTTGTGCCAGTACCAGGCTGTTTTTATGACTATAGCCCTGTAGTATAGTTCGAAGCTCGGTATTAGAGATCCCTCCTGTGTAGCTCTTTTCAGTCAGGGAGGTTTTGCGATTCGGGGTGTCTTTTGTTTTCCAAATGAAATTTAAGGACTTTTTTTCCAAGCTGTGAGAAAACTCTTGGGGATTTTGATTGGGATTGCGTTAAATCTATACAAGAATTTCGGTTTAGAAGCTGGACATTTTTTACAATGTTAATTTTTCCCATCCATGAGCATTGGAGGGTTTTCCATTTCTGATGTCTTCTTCAATTTCTTTCTTTAAAGGTTTAAAAATTTTTGTGTAGAGATCTTTGGTGTCTTTGGTTAGGTTTGTTCCTAGGTATTTCATTGTTTTTGAGGCTTTGTTAGTGGGAGGTCTCTTTAATTCTTTCTCCAGTTGCTTGTTCTGGCGTAAGAAAGGCCTTTTTTTTTTTTAGGTTAATTTTGTATCCTGCCACTTAATTTGCTGAACTGTTAATCTTTTCTAGGAGTTTTCTAGTAGAATTTTTAGCAACCCTTAAGTAAAAAATCATATAATCGCAAGAAGGGATAGTTGACTTCCTCTTATCCAATTATACTCCTTTTAATTTCCTTTTCTTGCCTTAATTGCTCTGCAAGTGTTTCAAGCACTATATTTAAAAGAGGAGTGCTGATGGGGCAGCCTTGCCATGTTCCTCCTTTAAGGGAATGTTTCTGTCATTTTCCCCATTTAGGATGATATTGGTCTGGGTTTTTTGTATATGGCTTTTGATACATTGAGGAATGATCCCCTCGATCCCGTTCCCTCTAGGACTTTAAGCATGTAGGGATGCTGATTTTGTCAAAGGCTTTTTCAGCATCAATTGAGATGATGTGTGGTTTTTGTCTTTCACTCCATTTATGTGTTTTAATATTTTTATTGATTTTATTATATGTGAAGCTTCCTGCAATCTCTGGTTCTAATCAGCTTGGTCATGATGTGATCTTCTTGGATGTGGGTCGCATGCGATTTGCCAGTATCCTGTATTAGAATTCTTTGGCATCTTGTGTTCATTAGGGGAATGGTGTCCTATAATTTTACTTTTTAGTTGTAATCTTTGCCTGGCCTTTTGGTAATAGAGTGATGCTGGCTTCATAGAAGGATTTGGGGAGAATACCCCTCTGTATCCTTCTAAAAATGTTTCGGTAAAATATGGTTGTAGGTCTTTTTGAATGTTTTTATAAAATTCTGGCCATGAACCATCTGGCCTGGGCATTTTTTTAGTTGGAGGTTTCTTTATTTATCAATTTTCTTCAGTGTTAATGGAGTCTGTTTTAAGCTTCGATTCTCTTCTTGAGTTGGAGCTTTGGTGATTCCCCGGATTTCAGGTATTTATCACTTTCTTCTAGGTTTTCAAAATTAGTAGAGTAATATAGGTTTTTGAAGTATCCCCGTATCATATTCTGTATCTTTTTTTTGTCGTGATATTTCCCTTTTCATCACGAGATTTATTGATTTGGTTGTTCCTTCTTTCTTTTGGTTAACTGGGCTAGAGGGCTATTTGTCTTGTTGTACACTTTCAAAGAAACCAACCTTTTGGCTTCATGATTTTTTTTTTTTTTTTTTTTTTTTTTTTTTGTCTTTTCAAGACAAGTTTTTTTTTACATCCTGTAGCCCCACCTGTCCTGGAATTCACTCGTAGTCCAGCTGGCCTTGAACTCACAAAGATCCTCCTGCCTCTGACTCCTGAGTGCTAGGATTAAAGGCGTGCACCACCACACCCCGCTCATTGATTTTTTTTTATATTGTTTTCTTGTTTCTATTTAATTGATTGTTTCTGCCTCTGATTTTTGTATTTCTTCCTGCTGTGCATTTAGGTTCATCTGTTGTTGCCTCTCAAGTGAGTGCTTTTAGCTGCAGTGTTAATCATTCACTTGTGCTCTTTCTTTTTTCTAATGTAGGCACCCAGGGCTATAAACTTCCCTCTTAGGTCTGCTTTTTAAGGTATCCCATAGGTTTTTTGTGTTGTATTGTCATTGTCATTCTGTTCCAGGAGTGCTTTTATTTCTTACTCTTCTTCTTTGACCTATTCATATTTAAGCGTGTGTTTAGTCTCCATGTGTTCTTGTAGGCCAGTATGGCTTTATCTGGTGTTGAGTTGAGATTATTGCACTGTGGTCTGATAGAATGCATGAAATTATTTCAATCTTTTTGTATTTGTGGAGGTTTCTTCTGTGTCCCAGTATGTGGTCGATTTTGGAGAATGTTCTGTGGGGTGCTGAGTAGAAAGTGTATTCTCTGGTATTAGGGTGGAATATTCAGTAGAGGTCTATAAGATCCATTTGGTGTACCATATCATTCAGTTCAGATGTCTCTCTGTTTATTCTTTGTCCTGTTGACCTGTCCAAAGGACTCAGTGTACTGGAGTTAGTGTGTGACTTGTGTTCCTGGAGAATTGTCTTTATAAAATTTGGTGCACCAGAATTTGGGCCATATATATTCATAATTGTGAAATCTTCTTGGTGAATTGTTCCTTTGATAAAAATGTAATGGCCTTCTTTGTCTCTTCTGATTTCTTTTACTTTGAAGTCTATTTTGTCTGATATTAAAATAGCAACACCTGCTTTCTTTTTGGTACCATTTGATTGGAATATTTTTTTCTATCCTTTCACTTTAAGGTGGTGCCTGTCCTTGAAGGTAAGGTGTGTTTCTTGTAGACAGCATATCATATCGATGGATTCTATTTCCTAATCCAATCTCCCACTCTATGTCTTTTGATTGGGGAATTTAGTCCATTAATATTTAAGGTTATGACTGATAGGTTTGTGTTGCTTCCTTTTGCCTTATCCATTTGCAGGTTTGGGTTTAGGTTTTCACTTCTGCAGTTATGCTTTTATTTATTTCTCTTTCTAGGTGCCTGGGGATGGTTGCTCCTTTCTTCTGTCCTTTGAATTGCTTCAAGTATTCTCTGAAGGGTTGGTTTTCCGGACATGTATTCTTTCATCTTGTTTATGTCATGGAAGGTTTTTCTCTCTCCTTCCACTATAATCAACATTTTTGCTGGGTATAGTAAGCTGGGTTGGTATCTATTGTCCTTTTACACTGGGAATGCTTTGCTGCACGCTCTTCTTGCTCTCATAGTTTGCATTGAGAAGTCAGTTGTAATTCTGATAGATTTCCCCTTATAGGTCACTTGTTTTTCTCCTGTGGCTTTAATGATTTTGTCTTTGTTTTGGGTGTCTAGCATTTTAACTATGGTGTGGCGTGGAGAATTTCTTTTCTGATCTTGTCTATTTGGAGTTCTGTGTGCTTCTTGTATTTGTATTTGTTTGTCTTTTTTTAGTTTATGGAAGTTTTCTTTCTGCATGGGATCTTTTCATTGTTTCTACTTCCTTCTGGAGTTTGTCATTCTCTCTAGGTCCTTCTTGAGTTTTTCATTCTCTTTCTTAATTCTTTGATTTGCTGTTTATAATCTTGTAGTTCTTTAAGTATGTTCACAATTGTGTTTCTGATATCTATGTCCTGGGCCATCCCCAGGGGGATCCCACTGTAGGAATGTTCCATAGGGTTGGTAGAGCTTGGTGCAGGATTATCCTGCCCCTTTCCCGTGTTGTCTCTTCTTTGTGTTCCTGGCACATGGGCTTCTCCTTGCCTGTATTCTAATATGAGTCCCAAATGCCTCTTCACTGTGTTGAAGGCTTGCTTTGCTTGCCTCCTTCAGATGCCTTCGTAATCCCAGTTGGGGTCGTGGTGCTCTTTAGCCTGAGCCCATTACCTGCGCTTCAGCTGGTCTCGGGAGATCTTAGATCTCAAGATTCATACAACCCTTCCTTTTATACCACTGGGAGGATAACTCTGCCCCCACAGCCACAACAGCCAATTAGCCAAAGACACCTGGATTAACTAGATGAAGTCAAAGAAGAATAAGCCTTGCTGAAGCACCCAGCTCCTATCTACCTACCTGCACTTCAGCTGGTCTTGGGAGATCTCAGATCTCAAGACTCACACAACCCTACCTTTTATACCAGCTGGGAGGATAACTCCACCCCCACAGCCACAACAACCAATTAAGCCAAAGACACCTGGATTAACTAGATTAAGTCAAACAACAATCAGCCTTGCTGAAGCACCCAGCTCCTACCTACCTACCTGAGCTTCAGCTGGTCTTGGGAGATCTCAGATCTCAAGTCTCACACAACCCTACCTTTTATACTGGCTGGGAGAATAACTCCGCCCCCACAGCCACAAAAGCCAGTTAAGATGAAGACAACTGGATTAACTAGATTAAGTCAAACAACAATCAGCCTTGCCGAAGCACCCAGCTCCTACCTACCTACCTGCGCTTCAGCGGGTCTTGGTAGATCTCCCCAAATAATAATAATAGTAATAATAATAATAATAATAATAATAATAGCAACAACAAGCTGGGTTCAGACTCCTAGTACTTCTGTCTCAGCCTCCCAAGTGCTAAGATTATAACTTTGCACTATACTCTGCATGCCTTTTTTTAATTTTCAGAAAAACTTAAGGGCCTTATGTCAGATTAAGAGCATATTTGCCAAGAATATCCACCACGTTCCATATGTTTTTATTATATTAATTGTTTTGTTTTTATTATTTATATATATTATTGTTTTGTTTTGTTTTGGTATAGAGTCCTCTTTTAGTCCCAGCTGGCCTGGAGCTTTCTATGTACACCAGCTGGCCTTGAACTCACAGAGATCTGCTTGCCTCTGCCTCCCGGGTGCTGGGATTAAAGGCATGAGCCACCATACCTGGCCTAAGATAGTTCTTAGCCGCCATGTGGATGCTGTGAATCAAACAAAGGTCCTCTGCAAGAGCAGTCACTATTCTTAAGCACTGAGCCACCTCTCCAGCCCCCATATGTTTTTAAAAGAAGTATTGCTTTTCCTATCTTTCGATTTATATACATGAATAATTTATATACATGGATACTGAAATTAGTGTTATTTCTAAGGTGACTTCCCTCTGCCTTATCTCTGACTTCTCCGTAAAAGATCCATGCATTCTACCTGTAGTATACCTTCCCAGACTGGGGTGGGATACTAAAGAACTTCTAGGCAGAAAGCCAGTTATTATAGTTCTCCCAGTTGTTCTCCTATCAGCATCCACAGTGGTCTGTTGCCTATCTTCTAGTTGTCTACACGCTTGTACATTTATGCAGTCACCTATTTGTTTCCAGTGTAAGAATATGTTCAGTATCAGCTGTTGCATCCTCCAAAGGGGTAGTCATGTATATTTAAAAAATAATAATAAAATAATTCTAACTATCATATTTTAAGAAAATCACCTCTAAGGCAAAGAAAACAAAAAGATTGAAAGGAAACTTATTTGCCAGGAAAAGCAAACAGAATGAAGGCATGTGTCATATGCTATTCTCATTATACAGATTGGACTTACAGCACATCACATTGAGTGGGATAAAGGGAATCAATTCAAAATGAAAATTTACCAAGTCAGAATGATTTTCCTTTAGTCACTGATCACTGTTCCAGTGCAACACGTACTGTTTAATAGCTACAGGAAAACAGGAAGTGCACATAAATGCTATTCTAGTAAGTGACTTGTATTTCTAGTTCATGTTTTGTTAGGTTCCCTACCAGATAACCTGGTTAATGCACATTACTAAGATATATCGAATTCACATAATCAAACTTTCTGTAAGTAGGAATCAAATTGATGCATTCATACAATATTTCTCGTAGCCACAAAAAGGACAGAAAATGTACTATTATAGAAATATTATGGGCTGGAGAGATGGCCTAGCAGTTAAGAGCATCGACCGCTCTTACATGGGACCCAGGTTCAATCCCCGGCACCCACATAGTGGCTGAGAACCGTCTGAAACTCCAGTTCCAGGGGAATCCAACACCCTCTTCTGACCTCTGCGGCATTGCAAGACACGGGTGCACAAACCTGCTTTCAGACAGTTCATTGATACACATACAGAAATAAATAATAAAAAAACTTAAAAAAAATGAAATATTATGGATCATATTTTATACCATAAAACCTGAAGTTAACCGTGGTAAAAGGTTTTCCTTGGGAGTTTTTTTCTATCACAGAAAGTTTTATGATTATTCTTGTACTAAATGAAAATCAAATTTGAAATTGTCAGTTTTCTAGAAAATGAAAATAATATTGATCAGAACCTATTTATCTATTTGTCTGACTAAAACAAATACCTTGGAAATGTTTAGTCTTATACTCTTAAATTACTAAAGAAAGAAACAAATGTGAATTAAACATCTCAAGTACAGAGAAACTACCAGCAAAAAAAAAAAAAATTTTTTTTTGTCTTTTCGAGACAGGGTCTCCCTGTAACCCCAACTGGCCTGGAACTCTGTAGACCAGGCTGGCGTTGAACTCCCAAAGATCTGCCTGCCTCTGCCTCCCAAGTGCTAGGATTACAAGCATGTGCCACCACTTCTGGCTTAAAGATGGTTCTTAGCAGCCATGTGGGTGCTGGGAATCAAACCCAGGTCCTCTGCAAGAGCAATCAGCATTCTTAACTACTGAGCCATCTCTCCAGCTCCATATATAACATTTCTGAATCAAGTTTAGATCCAATTCCCTTTCCTTGCCCCCTCCCTGCCAGAGCTCATGCATTCTGCCATACATGTCTTTCATCTTTTTCTCAGTCTTTTTAAATTTTTTGATGCTGAAGTTTATAGTTTTGGCCATAAGTTTACTGTTTCACTCAGTTCTTTGACCCAGTCTTTGTTGTTGTTGTTGTTGTTTCTTCTAATTTATATCATTCCAAAATATGCCTATATGGATGTCACATATATACCAAAATTATGAGCTCTATTTGACTAAAACAAATCCCTTGGAAATGTTTAGCCTTATACTCTTAAATTACTAAAGAAAGAAACAAATGTGAATTAAACATCTCAAGAGAAACTTCCAGCCAAAAAAAAAAATTTTTTTTTTTTTGGTCTTTTCGAGATAGGGTCTCCCTGTAGCACCAGCTGGCCTGGAACTCACTCTGTAGGCCAGGCTGGCCTTGAATTCACAAAGATCTGCCTGCCTCTGCCTCTGGAGTGCTAGGATTAAAGGTGTGCTAATAATTAAGGAAATGCAAATGAAAACCGCTTTAAGATATCATCTTACTCCAATAAGACTGGCTAGGATCAAGAAAACAAATGATACCAAGTGCTGGAGAGGCTGTGGGGGAAAGGGAACACTCATCCACTGCTGGTGGGAATGTAAACTGGTACAGCCACTATGGAAAGCAGTGTGGAGAACCCTTGGAAGACTCAAAATGAGCTTGCCACCTAACCCAGTCATACCACTCCTGGGTATATACTCACAAGACTCATCTTACCACAGAGCTACATGCACAGCCATGATTATTGCAGCTCTCTTCACAATAGCAAAGAGCTGGAACCAACCCAAATGGAGTTCGCTACAGCGGTAAAGAAAGATGACATCATGAACTTTGCAGGTAAATGGATGGAGCTAGAAGATACCATGCTGAGTGAAGTAACACAGTCCCAGAAAACCAATGAGGAATGGTATCCCTCATCTGGGGATGCTAGCATCAATTACCTAATTGTATGTCAAACTGAGCAACGTTAATGTGATCTGAAAACATCTGTGCTCTTATGTTGTGAATCCCTTAAAAAATAAATAAATAAAAAAATTTATATGTGTTTATCAAAATGTCTCCATTACAAAAGAACATTGGCTGCACTTAGAAAAGTAGAGTTTTTGTGTGTGTGTGTGTTTTTTTAATCAGGGAAGGCATCTAGAATGGGAAGGAAAATTCCTGCTTACTGTATTCCCTATTATGCTTAAATCCTTATAGCTGTAAATAGTAAAGTAGTGCTGGGCGTGGTGGCTCACGCCTTTAATCCTAGCACTTGGGAGGCAGAGGCAGGTGGATCTTTGTGATTTCAAGGCCATCCTGGTCTACAGAGTGAGTTCCAGGACAGCTGGGGCTACAGGGAGACCCTGTCTCAAAAAAGACCAAAAAAAAAAAAAAGTAAAGTAGTGCTCTAAATTAGCAAAACAGCACAACAGCATCCCCTCCCTCCAGGGGCATAGCTTTCATTTAATTCCTAGTGAATGAAAGAATTAAGGAAGTACGGGACATGGTGCCATGGAGACTATTGGAAGAGCAGTGCTTCTGCCTTTGTGGTCCTGCTTGGATCACGTGGACACCAGTACTTAACCACAGGAACTTGGAGCTGATGTGGAAAGAAAGTGAATATATTCTATAAAAATAATTTAGACTATATTATGTGGTGTTTCCGCTGCTTCATATTTGAATTTCTTTACCAGAACACTACATCGTAAGCTTATATACCTTATTACCCTTAGTAAACTGAATGTCACTGAGCTTCTGCCCTCTCCACTAACTGTATATTCTAGACCTCATAAGTCTTTCTAAAATCAACTGACTAAAATGGGCAATTAATTTTTCTTTGTAATTTCTTAGTTCTTTACAATGCCCTTAATGAGTTTCCCTGAAAGAAAGCACTCAAAATCTTATAGGCTGATGTTGCTATAATTACCACTGTATTGTCACTAACTGGGGTTCTCATGCTGTAGCACATCGAGATTCATCAAAATAAGTCCATCAGAAAGCTCCAGGTCTTCTAATCAGAAAAACTCAATTACCACATAGATAACATGATGTGATAGATACCATCCATGTATCCTATGTCCTATAAACCTACATTAATGTGGAAAGGTGATATCTCTCATACTTCTGGATTAGATATTGTTCTAGTTTGTCTTCCATCGCTGTGACAAAACACTCTAACTGACACCAACTTGGGGAGGAAAGGGTTTATTCAGCTTACTTCTCCTGGGTCACAGTTCATCACTCAGGGAGCCCAAGGCAGGAACTCAGGGCAGGAACCTGGAGGCAGGAGCTGAAGCACAAGCCATGGAGAAATGCTGTTCACTGGCTTGCTCCTTCGGCCCATGCCCAGCCTGCCTTCTTATACCATACACAACCACCTGCCCAGGGTAGCACCACTCATTGTGAGCTGGGCCCTTCCACACCACTCAACCATCAAGACAATACTCCACAGATGTGGCCATAGGCCAATCCAATGGAGCCAATTCCCCAGTTGAGGCTCCCCCAACCCAGGTGTGTCAAGTTGACACCAAAGCTATCCAGCACAATTGACCCCTTGTCAACCTGACACACAAAACACATCACTATTAAACCACCACCCTTCCAGTTCTTATCCCCAAAGTATGATGTCAACATCAATCACAACCCAAGACAGTACAACCTTAAAAGCCCCACAGTCCCTAAAATGTCCAAACACTCAAAAGTTCACTGTCTATTAAAAGTCTCTTAACTGTGGGCTACTGCAAAATCCAAAACAAGTACTGTCTTATTTCAAAGGGAAGAATCAGGCACATTCAAACAAAACCTAAGTCCAGCAAAATAGCTCAAGGCTGGACACCTGGGATACACTCACAATCTTCTGGGATCCAAAGGGTCTCGGCAGCTCCCCCTCTCCGACTCTGCCATCCATGGCACACACAGCTCATCTCGCAGGCCCAGGCCGACTCCATTCCACACCTGCCACTGCTCTTGGTGGTCATCCCATGGTCCTGGCATCTCCAAAAAGCTGGGGTCGCCACTGAAACTAAGGCAGCACCTTCACCAATGGTCTCTTCTGGTGCAAAACCTCAGCTTCTCTCCATGACCCCTGCAATCCTGGGGTCTCCACTGCAACCGAGGTACACTTCCACCAATGGTCTTTCCTGACCTCTCAGTGCCAAGCCTCGGCTGTTCTCTGTGACCCCCTCAAATTTCAACACCAGAACCATATAGGAGACTCTTACACACTACCAAGTCCTGCTTCTGACTTGAGATGGAGGCTCAGGCCCCTTCTGGATCACAGCTTCTGTGTGCTGACCCTGAAGAAATTTTTCCCAGAAGATTTCACCACAGTGATTCTGGTCTCTTGTTACTTACAGCTGATTTTTCAGCCCCAGCTAACCAGCATCAATTGTCCCAGTACAACAAAGATTTCACTTCAGGTTCTGGTCTCTTGTTACTTACAGCTGATTCTTCAGCCCCAGCTGACCAGAACCCACAGATTACACAGTCCTGATGATTTCTGCTCCCCTTTGAAACTAGAAACTTCACAAGCCAGGCCTCCATCTTCTACAACTCCTTCAGCAAAACTGCTTCAAATTCCACAGCCACAATCTTTAGGCATTCAATGATCTTCCCAGCCCAAAGTTCCAAACACCTCCACAATCCTTCCCCAAAACACCAAGATCAGGTCTGTCACAGCAATACCCCACTCTTCTGGTACCAATTTCTGTCCTAGTTTGTCTTCCATTGCTGTGACAAAACACTCTGACCAACACCAACTTGGGGAGGAAAGGGTTTATTCAGCTCACATCTCCTGGGTCACAGTTCATCACTTAGGGAGCCCAAGGCAGGAAGTCAGGAGATACAGTCAGCTTTTAGATGAGACCCCAGGCAGTGCCAAATTCCTCATATGATGCTTCCCTGCATGTCTGAGTCAGTTATTATAAACTGGGAAGGCAGCAAAAAAATCATTGTGTATCTGAAACATGTACTTTATTCCAGGTAACTCCATGGATTTATATTCCATAGACCATGTTGGATAGTAGTGCTTTGAGAGAGATGAGGCTTGACAGCCAAACATGGGTGTACTTTTATCAATCAAAATAGTTATGTAACAAGTAATAATAAACTAAACCCCACAAAATATTCATATAAGCCAAGCACATGGCACATACTTGTATATTAACATTCAGAAGGCTGAGGAAGGAGGAACACTGCAAAGTCCAAGCTAGCCTAGTCTATTTAGGGATTTCCAGGCCAGTCAGGACTATATAAGGAGTCCTAAGTTCTGTCTCAAAAGGAAAAAAAAAAATGCTGGGGAGGCAACTCATTAAAGTTCTTGTCATATAAGCTATGACCTGTGCTCAGTCCCCTGAACCTACATAAAATGCTGGGCATGGTTTGGTGAGTTTAAGTGCTTGCTCTAGAAGAGTGAGGACCTTAGTTTGGATCCCCAGACACTCAGTGTGAACATCTGTAATCTCCTATGGGGAGATGAGAGGTAGAAACGGGAGAGTCCCAGGAAGCTTATAGGCCAGCCAGCCCGTTATCACAGCAGAAGAATAGAAAGATCTTGTTTCCAAGATGATAGAAGGTGAAGACTGACATACAAGGTAGTCCTCTGACTTCCACATGCACACCATGCATGGCATACATGTTCATATACACACACACAGAGCCAGGTGTGGTGGTGCAGATTTGTAATCCCAGCACTGGAGAAATAGATATAGAAACAGGAAGATCCCTGGAACTTTCTGCTCAGCCAGCCTAACTCAAGGTAGATGGATCTTGAGAAATGACACCCAGGGTTGACTTCTGGCCTCCATACGTGCACATGCATATGTACACAGCCACATGCACACATGAATACATGGGAAATTATGTGAGATTACTATAAAACATTGAGTTATAATCTTCCACACATAAGAAAACACAATTTCCTTGGTTTCTACATATTATCCTTTTAAAAACATATACATGCTAAACACATACACATGCACACACATGGATATAATGGAATGGCAACTCTTTTGTTTCCACCCAGATAGCACTAATAGGGAAAAGTAATTTATGATCTAACTTTTCAGTTGAACCCATTGTTGTGTGAGTTTTTTCAAAAGACATGAACAAGAATTTACTCACCCAAGATAGGGAGAACACTGCTGGCAGACCAAAGAAAAGATTGTGCCGAGTGGGTCAGCAAGTTTACTTGATGACTTACGGGAGCGTAAATGAACTCACCCCCCACTCCACCCACCTCCACCCACGGGTATGGGCCTTGACTCAGCAAAGCTGCTCCCCTGGTTGTGGCCAGCTCCAGGAGTCTCTTCTTCCTAGCAGTTGTTTTATAACTGGGAGGGAGGTGTCTTGTGAATTCTGCAGCTTTCTAAACTTCCTAATTCTATAAAATTTCCTTATGTTCATGGGTCTTATGAGTCTCCTCTTTCCCTCCAGAAGGGACTGATTCTATTTGGATTTGAGGAAAGATTTTCAATCACCTGCATGCCCAGTGTAAGGAATGTAGTGGGGTTGAACATCCCTTTCATTCTTCAGTTTCACCTTTTTCTTCCTGGCTCTCATTCTCTGCCTCCACTGCTTTTTAGTTGAGCTCCATCATACAGATATATTCAGCTCTTCATTCTCCTTCATTTCATTTTAGGTGCTGAGAATTTAATTCGAGACCTTATAAATGCTAGGCAATGGCGCATGCCTTTAATCCTAGCACTCGGGAGGCAGAGGCAGGCGGATCTTTGTGAGTTCAAGGCCAGCATAGTCTACAGAGTGAGTTCCAGGACAGCTGGGGCTACAGGAAGACCCTGTCTCGAAAAGACCAAAAAAATAAAAAATAAAAAATAAATGCTAGGCAAGCATTCTACCACAGAGCAGCACATCAAACCCATGTTTAGCTCTTGATTAGCAGCATTAATGGACAGGAACTAGGGCATATAAAATCCCAAATGGTGGATAATCCAAAAGCCATTAATACTTGGCTTTGAAATGTATTTAGTGATGTTTTAAATTGTTTGTACCTTCCTAATTATATTTTGCTAATGTTGCCATTAGTTTCCATTCCCTGAACATGCCTGGGTTCAATGATAGACTTAGGAGGGAGGAGACTCAGAATAGTACAGGGTGACTATAGCATGCCCAGGTGGTAGGATTTTTATTGAATTAATAGTTTTCTTTGTATAGGTTCCCTGTTAATCATTGTGATTGTAACATCAGGTCTATGGTGTTAACACAATACTTGCTAAACTGTTCAAGTTTTTTAAAAAATTGAAGATTTCCTTGATTTTTCATAGTGTCTTCACTTTAGTCACATCAGGGATAGTGTAAATCAGGAGAGGAGTCGGTGAAGAGTGCTCACCTTACTCTGTCTTTTTACTTTCACCTCAGTGCTTAAAATGTCCAGGTTAACATACATTGTCCTAGTGTGCTCTGGATTTGCAGACTGTTCAGCCACCAGTGCCATGCAGATCAGTTCCTTGGAGGCAGTGACTTAATCCAGGACTCTTTAAGATGGAAGATGTGCTGGTCTTTGAAATGCAGGAGAACGCGGGGCTGGAGGGATAGCCTAGCGGTTAAGAGCACCGACGCTCTTGCAGAGGACCCAGGTTCGATCCCCAGCACCCACATGGCGGCTAAGAACCGTCTGTAACTCCAATTCCAGGAGAACTCCAGTTCCAGGGGAATCCGAGACCCTCTTCTGACCTCCGCGGCATTGCACGACACGGGTGCACAGACCTGCATGCAGACAGTACATTCATACACATACAAAAATAAAAAAAATAAAAAATTAAAAAAAATACATTAAAAGAAATGCAGGAGAACGCATATTCCTTTTAGTAGAATAAACAATCCACAGTGACACAAACATCTAAAATAAGAATGGTAGTTATAGTAAAGAAAGTCTTCTGATTTTTCCAGGTTAATTTTGTATCCAGCTACTTTACTGAAACTCTTGATTCGTATCTAGGAGTTTCTTGGTAGAGATTTTGCATCCCTTAGGTACAACATCATATCATCTGCATTAACATCCAGAATGTATAAATTACTCAAAAACCAAAGAATCAAGGAAATATGACACTATCAAAAGATGGACTAAAGAGCTGAATAGAGAATTCACGTATGAAGACGTGAAGATGCCTGAGAAACATCTCAGAAAGTGGTCAACTTTGCTAATAATTAAGGAGATGCAAATTAAAACCAGCTTAAGGTTTCACCTTACCCCAGTAAGAATGGCCAAGATTAGGAAAACAAATGACACCAGATGCTTGGAGAGGTTGTGGAGAAAGGGGAACACTCATCCACTGCTAGTGGGAATGCAAACTCTCCTGCAACCCCTATGGAAAGTAGTGTGGAGAACTCTTAAAAAACTCAAATGAACCTACCACCTGACCCAGTCATACAACTCCTGGGTATATACCCACAAGACTCAATCCTGTCACAAAGACACATGCACATCTATTTATTGCTCTCTTCACAATAGCAAAAAGCTATATTTGGAAGCAGCCCAAATGTCCTTCAACCAATGAGTGGGTACAGAAAATGTGGTACATCTACACAATGGAATTCTATGCAGCAGTAAAGAAACATGGCATCATGAACTTTGCAGGTAAATGGAAGGAACTAGAAGACATTATGCTAAGTAAAGTAACACAGTCCCAGAAAAACAAACAACATGTGGTATCCCTCATTTGTGGATGCTAGCACAAAAATCCCTAATTGCAAAGCAAACTGAGCATCATCTATGTTATATTTCTTTTTTATATGAAAACAGAAGTATGGTTAAAAGGTGAATCCCTTAATGGGCTTGAAAATTTACCTACCACTTATGTTCAGATTTTGTAATATTGGTGTATGGGTGGAGTATATGTATGCATATTTTGAAGTAATATTAAAGGGGAAAAATGTGGGGAAAAAACTGAGAGAAAGATGCAAGACATGTATGCCAGAATGCAGGAACAGGGGCGCGGTGGGGGGCATGGAAGGGGAATGTGTCTAAATTGAACTGAGAATGTATGAAATACACAAAACATCAATTAAAAGAAAAGCTAAAAAAAAATGGTATTTAGCATGCTTTCTCAATTTCATGTCCTTGAATTAGCTACACTCATCCTTGGGGTTGGCCCAGAAAGAGATCTGATAGGAGTGCAGCGGCAGGTGAGAGGATCATGAGCCTGATTGGATTGAACTGTCACTACTCTATACTTTTCATGAAACTTTTTTTTTTTTTTTGGTCTTTTTGAGACAGGGTCTCCCTGTAATCCCATCTGGCCTGGAGCTCACTATGTAAACTAGGTTGGCCTTTAACTGACAGAGATCCACCTGCCTCTGCCTCCCAAGTGCTGTGATTAAAGGCTTGTGCCACTTTTCATGAAACTTTTTTTATTGTTATTAAACTATTTCCATACATCATACATCATTTCTCAATCGAATTTAGAGTCACTTCCCTTTCCATGCCCCCCACCCCACCTGAGTACCTGCACTCTGCCATACATGGCTTGCATCTTTTTCTGAGTCTTTCCAGTTTTTTTGTTTTTGTTTTTTTGTTTTCTCAAAGCAGAGGTTTATTGTTTTTGAGAGAACTTCACTATTTCTGTCATTTTCCCTCCCGGACTTTTGTTGTTCTCTCCAACTTGTATTGCATATGCAGATAGATAGATAGATAGATAGATAGATAGATAGATAGATAGATAGATATACACAGACACATATACACATATCACCTGAGTTGGAGGATTTTCTTTCTTCTTTTCTAAAAGGTGTCATGTTTTCCTCATGAAACTTTTTTTCTAATTTTTATTTATTTATTTTATGTGTATGAACGTATCCTCTGCATGTAGGTTTGTGCACCCATGTCATGCAGTGCCGCGGAGGTCAGAAGAGGGTGTCGGATTCCCCTGGAACCGGAGTTTTCCTGGAATTGGAGTTACAGACGGACGGTTCTCAGCCGCCATGTGGGTGCCGGGGATTGAACCCGGGTCCTCTGCAAGACCAGTCAGCACTCTTAACCGCTAGGCTATCTCTCCAGCCCTCCTCATGGAACTTTTTAAAGGAGGCAAACACACCTCTAACAACCATTGCTCTCAAACTTGTCACTGGGACTTCAGAACTCCCAGAGGAAGTAGTTTTTCCTATGGAGGAAAATGAATTTCTTTAACTATAGTCAATTCCAAGCCATCCACAGGCATAGGCTGAGAAGCCAGGTGTGTGTTGAAAGTGATCAAAGCATACATGACAGTAGAACTTTGGCCCACATGAGAAGCACAGAAGCCAGTCTACCACCTCAGGACAGTGACTGCCTCTTCACACCCTGCGTCCAAGAAAGGACCAGTCAGATATCTCTGCATATGCTCTGCAGGTCATGATAGATTATCTTTTTTTAAAGTTTTGTGTATTTCGTATAACACTTCTTTTTCTTTTCTTTTTGAGACAGGGTCTCCCTGTAACCCCAGCTGGCCTGGAACTCACTCTGTAGACCAGGCTGGCCTTGAACTCACAGAGCCCTACCTGCCTCTGCCTCCCAAGTGCTAGGATTATAGGCATGTGCCATCACGCCTGGCTTAAAGATGGTTCTTAGCAGCCATGTGGGTGCTGGGAATCGAACCCAGGTCCTCTGCAAGAGCAGTCAGTGCTCTTAACCACTGAGCCATCTCTCCAGCTCCATCATATGACATTTCTGAATCAAGTTTAGATCCAATTCCCTTTCCTTGCCCCCTCCCTGCCAGAGCTCATGCATTCTGCCATACATGTCTTTCATCTTTTTCTCAGTCTTTTTTAAATTTTTTGATGCTGAAGTTTACTGTTTTGGCCATAAGTTTACTGTTTCACTCAGTTCTTTGACCCAGTCGTTGTTGTTGTTGTTGTTGTTGTTGTTGTTGTTGTTGTTTTGGTGTTTCTTCCAATTTATATCATTCCAAAATATGCCTATATGGATATTGCATATATACTAAAATTATGAGCTTTGAAAATAAACTCTAGGTTAATCCCAAAATGTGTTTAGGGGTTTGCATTTTGATAGTAGGATTGTATACAGGTAAAGAAACAATGTTACTTTACTTTTCTACATTATGTAGGAAGTTGATGAGTAACATCAACAAAGAAATAAATAATAATTATTCAGTTTGCCTTCTAAAGAGATAAGTGGTGCTACCATCCACAAATGAGGTACACCATAGGTCATTTGTTTTTCTGGGACTGTGTTACTTCACTTAGCACAATGGCTTCTAGTTCCATCCATTTACCTGCAAAGTTCATGATGTCATCTTTCTTTACTGCTGCATAGAATTCTGTTGTGTAGATATACCACATTTTCTCTATCCACTCATGGTTTGAGGGACACTTGGGTAGCTTCCAGCTCTTCATTTATTATGAAGAAAGCTGTAGTAAACATAGATGTGCATGTATCTCTGTGATAGGATAAGTCTTGTGGGTATATACTCAGGAGTAGCATGACTGGGTCAAGTGGTAGGTTCATTTTCCCTTTTATGAGTTCTCTACACTGCATTCCATAGAAGTTGCGCAAGTTTGCATTCCCACCAACAGTGGATGAGTAAATGTTCCCTTTTCCCCACAACCTCTCTAGTATTTGGTATCCTTTGTTTTCTGGATCATAGCTAGTCATACTGGAGTAAGGTGAAATCTTAAGGTGGTTTTAATTTGCATTTCCTTAATTATTAGCAACATTGAACACTTTTTAAGATGTTTCTCAGCCATTTTTACTTCTTCATTTGTGAAGTCTTTGTTCAGTTCTTTATTCCATCCTTTGAGTAGGTCATTTGTTTTCTTCCTTTGTTTTTTTTTTTTATTAATTTTATTTATTTCTGTATGTGTCTGAATGTATTGTCTGCATGCAGGTCTGTGCACCCGTGTCGTGCAATGCCGCGGAGGTCAGAAGAGGGTCTCGGATTCCCCTGGAACTGGAGCTCTCCTGGAATTTAGAGCTTCAGACGGTTCTCAGCCGCCATGTGGGTGCTGGGGATCGAACCCGGGTCCTCTGCAAGAGCGGTCGGTGCTCTTAACCGCTAGGCCATCTCTCCAGCCCCTCTTCCTTTGTTTTTTGAGTAGTTTATATACTCTTCATGTTAATGCTCTATCAGATGTATTACTAGTAATGGTTTCCTCCCACCCTGTGGGTTTTCTCTTCACTTCATTGATTGTTTCTTTCGCTGTACAGAAGCTTTAGAGTTTAATGAGATCCCACTTGTCAATTGTTGACCTTATTTCCTGCACAGCTACTATTTGATTTAGAAAGTCTTTATGCCTATGTCTTGTAGGTTACTGCCAACATTTTCTTCTATCACCTTCAGAGTTTTTGGATTTCACATTGAGGTCTTTGATCCATTTGGAGTTGATTTTGGACATGGTGAGAGGTAGAGATTTAGTTTTATTCTTCTACAAGTGGTGATCCAGTTTTGCCCACACCATTTGCTGAAGATGCCGTTTTTCCTCCATTGAGTCTTCTTTCCCCATTGTTGCATATGAGGTGGCTGAAATTGGATGTGCTCAGGTTCGGATCCTCAATTTTGTTCCATTGATCTATGGGTCCGGGTTTTTTTGGGTTTTTTTGTTTTTGTTTTTTTGTTTGTTTGCTTGTTTGTTTTTTTACCAATATAAGGTTGTTTTTATGACTATAGCCCTATAATATAGTCTGAAGTCTGGTATGATAACCCTCCTTGTATTCCTCTTTTTGCTCAGGGTTGCTTTGGCAACCTTAGAATGTTTTTTTTCCTAGGTCTGTGAAGAAGCTTATAGGGAATTTAATTAGGATTGCATTGAATCTGTATATTACTTTGGGCAGGATGGTCATTTTTACATTGATTCTTCCAATCCATGAGCATGGGAGGTCCTTACATCTTCTACACCAAATGGACCTAACAGACTTCTACCAAATATTCTACCTGTCATGGTTAATCCTGGGTGTCAACTTGACTGGACTAAGGAACAAATAAGAGAAAAGGGTCTTCTGATTGGACCACCTCAACCCGGATGGCCCACCCCAAATGTGGGTGTTACCTTCTGCCGGCAGGCAGTATTTAAGGCCACGGCAG